>PVIU01018157.1:0-39780 GCA_004026605.1 Ondatra zibethicus
GAGAATTCCTCAGAGCTGGAGCTGTGCAAATGTGTGAGGCAAAACAGATTCTGGATCGCTCAACACTCTGCATTCACCATTCTGCATCTGTCTGCACATCACCCCTGGTGTATTCTTAGTTAAGAAGAAGAAAACACACTATTCATTGTGGCTAGAGAAGTATTTCAAGATTAAAAAAAAAAGTTTCAGAAAATTCTTTATTAGTTGTTGTAATGAGGGGCTCGGGCTGCGTTCCCGGCGCCGGGCCCCTTGTGCCATCCGGCTCCCAGTGTGTACCCGAAATAATTACACGGAAACTGTATTCATTTAAATACTGCCTGGCTCATTATCTCCTGCCCCTTACTGGCTAACTCTCACATAATATTTTAGCCCATCTCCATTAATGTGTATCGCCACTTGAGTTGTGGCTTACCGGCATGAGTCTAACCAGTGTCCATCTTGTGCTGGAGAAGCATGCCGTCTGCCACACTGCCTTCTCTCTCACAGCATTCCGTTCTATCTACTCCGCCCACCTAAGGGCTGTCCTACCAAAAGGCCAAGGCAGTTTTCTTTATTTAACCAATGAGGGCAATATACAAACAGAAGACCCTCCTACACCAATTAGTGGTAGTACATGATTTGTGTTAGGGAGCAAAATGACTCTTTTATTTGTGTTATATTCAAATTTCGTTTTAGTTTTGTATATGGTGTGTGTGTGTGTGTGTGTGTGTGTGTGTACTGTCAGGAGTCACAGTTTTGGGGTGACTTTTGCCTGGCTCCTAGTCACGACGGGTTTGCATGTTCCAGGGTAGGGGCATTAAGATTAGAAATGTTAGGTAAGAAGAACAGAGATAAGAAAGAATCACAGAGACATAGAATAGTATCAGGAGGGCCACTCAGGGCCTGCACACTGAGTTCTGAGTACTGAGGTCCTGAATTTTCCCGTGCTTAATTTTCCATACATTTTTTTAACCCCAATACAAAGAGGGGAGTAGATCTACCTGTATGGACCATCTTAATATGCAAAACTCCAAGTAACCACATCCTAGGTCAGGGTGAGGAGCCACAGTTGTTGTCAACAACTTTCTGCAACCTCAAATTCTCTGGCCTTCAGACAAGGTGGAAGAGGCTCAAACACACATAAGCTGGTGTCCATTGACAGGTTGTTGTGAGTTGTTCAAAGTGCATGCTGGGAACCAAACTCTGGTTGTCTGCAAGAACTGTATATAGTCAAGCCCTGAGTCATCTTTCTAGCTCCAGAAAAATAATTCCTTTAAAAAAAGGTATGTTTTCAGTATGAAAAGCAAATCCTGAGGCAGAATTTGAATGTGATGCCTCAGATAAACGTAATGAACTGCTTGCATAATGAACTTTACATTTGTTCTCACTAATATGGAAATATAATTTCAGCTTGAATAGGTAAGTTCAAAAACAGCATGCTGTTGTGTGTTTTATATTGTTGTTTTTCTTCTTGGTATGTTTGATTGGCTCTTTTTCTTTTGTTTTTCTGCCTTTCCTTTTTTGTTGATTTGTTTCAATTTTGCTGAGGTAGGAGTTGAAGAAGAGATGAATGGTCAAGGATAAAGAGTAGTGATAGTGAACTAGACACAAGAACTTTTCAAACACAATGTGGAGTATTTGAACCTCAACAATCTTGGTACAGATGAAACATAAAAAAACTGAACATTTTGTTAAATTCTGTGTGACTATGTGTAGTAAGTAAACTCAAAAATGGTGATTTCCTAGTCTGTTATAATTCTTCTAACCTCAAAATTTGTCCCCACCAACTACTACTCTTTTTTGAAAAAAAAATTTTTATTTTACTCTTTTCTCATTCATTGCATCCTAACAACAGTTTCTCCTCCCTGCGTAACAAATTACAGTAAGCCTAGGCACAAACCCTAATATTAAGGCTTGACAAATCAACCCAGTAGGAAGTAAAGGCCCCTAAGAGCAGGCAAAAGAGTCAGACAGACCCCACTCCCACTATTGGAACTTCCACAGGAACACCAAGTTGGAACCATAACTTATATACAAAGAACCTAGCTCAGATCCATACAGGGTTCATGTTTATTGCTTCATTATCTATGAGCCCCAGTGAGCTCTGCTTAGTTGATTCTTTGGGCTGTGTACTTGTGGTGTCCTTGACCCCTCTGGCTCCTACAATTCTTCATCCTGTTCTTCTGCAGAGGTCTCCTGGCCCTGTCTTGAGTTTGGCTGGGGGTCTCTGCACCTGTTTCTATCAGTTGATGACAACCCTATAATGACACTTGGGTGAGGCATCAGTCTATGAATACAGCAGAATATCAATTTCATTAACTTTTTTTTTCTAGTCGTGTTTGATGCTATCTTGGGTCTCTGGATGTCCTGTGTCTGATAACTGACCACCCAAACAGTGTCAGGCATGGGTTTCCTCTCGGGCATGGTGGGTCTCAAGTTGGATCAGTCATTGGTTGCCCACTTCCACAAGTCCTGCACTGCATTATCACAGCACATATTGCAGACAGGACAGATTGTAGGTCGATGCTGGGTTAATGCCCTTTTCTCAGTGCTGGGAGTCGTGCCTGATTATGAAAGATTGCTGGTTCAGGCTCTAAAGTCCCCATGACTATGAGACTTCTCTGGGTCATTCTTGTAGATTCCATGGAATTTCTACTATACTAAGTTTTCAAGTGGCCCCCACCCCAATTCCAGTAATCTCAACCAGTACTTTCTCCTTCCTACACAACCCTACCTGATCTCTCTTATTCCCATCCCATATGCCCCCAGTCCATCTGAAAAATCTATTCTATTTCCCCTTCCCAGGGAGACCCATGCATCCCCTCTTGAGCCCTCCCGTTACCTAGCCCATCTGGGTCTGAGGATTGTAACATGAATTTCTTTTACTTAACACTAATATACTCTTATAAGTGAGTACGTACCATGTTTGTATTTCTGGGCTTAGGTCATCTCACTCAAAATGATTTTTTCTAGTTCCATTCATTTGCCTGCAAATTTCATGGTGCCATTATTTTTCACTGTTGTATTAGATTCCATTGTGTGAATGTACTACATTTTCTTTATCTTTTATCAGTTGAGGGGCATCTAGGTTGTTTCTAGATTCTGGCTATTACAAATAAAGCTGCTATAAACATAGCTGAGTAAGAGTCCTTTGGGTATATGCTCAAGAGTGGTATAGATGTGTCTTGAGTTAGATTTATTCCTAATTTTCTGCCATATTGATTTCTAAAGTGGCTATAGAAGTTTGCACTCTCACCAGCAATGGAGGAATGCTCCTTTTGCTCCACATCCTCTCCAGCATGAGTTGCATTCTTGATCTTAGCCCTTCTGATGGGGCTCAGGAATCTCAAATAGATTCTATTTGCATTTCTTTAATAGCTAAGGATTCAACTACATGCTTAATGATTCTCTCTTTTTCTGGATTTGTAGAGTAAAGTTTCTGTATTTACATAGTGAGAATAAGTAGACCCAAAATGCTGGGAGTAAATATAGGGTAATAAAAGGTTGGCTAGAATAATCAATATGAAGCCAGTCAACCCCCCCACCCAAAAAAATGATATGAGAGCTGAAAAATAACAAGCCAAGTGTATAAACATAATATCCAGGATCTCTCAGAACTATATGAGAAGAATACATATTCTTATTATCTGCAGCATGATCAGGATTCAAGTTGTTCATTTAGATATTACAGGAATATTTGTTTCACTAATGGTCTGAGTAGACAGTGTTCTAAAGCAGACTCTTCACCGAGTCCTTGGCACTTTGGATAACGAACACATCCCAAGGTCCATAAGTGATTTTCGAAGCTTTCATCCACATTGTTTTAAGAACTTATATGGACCCTTACTAAAAAGTTGAAACCTCATGGGAAACTTGCCATTTCTACATTTCAGTCAAGGCCTACTTGAACTTAGAAAAATCTCCCAGGGAGTTTCACTGTATTTGTATCTGAAGTTGCCATGTGCTTCTTACTTTTATGAGCTAGAAATGTTACTTAAAAGGGCCAAATAAGCTACAACTTGTCCAGAATTAGGGTAACTACAGGAGACTAAGTCTACAATAAGCTATATGCTATTAAATTACTGGCAATTTTTACTTTAATTATATTTGTTTTCTTTCTTTAAAGACTTCAAAATAAGATACACTTAAATTTATCCTGAATGGCAGTTTTACTAGACTCAAAGGTTAATTTTGGCACAAATTATCGTTTTCTTTCCTTCATTTTTTAGGAAGATATGACTTTTAAATAGAAATATTGCCATTATTTTTAGTACAGTGGTTGTAAAAGTACACAGAATAACCACACTACAAAAACAAAGCAAAACCAGCTACTTTTGCAAGAATCACAGTGGTGGCTGAGTGAAAGAACAGATGTTTGTGACCCGAGGGCAGCAGGCCAAGTATGACAACTAGATGTCTATTTTTGATGAAGCATGGAGGGACCAAAGTGGAGAAAAACTGGTTATAGGAGAAGTCTTCTCCATAAACTGAAGTTGAAGTTTAAGTCAGTATTTGGAGCACATGCATATATTCTGCTCAGGTTTCTTGATAACATCCCTCATTTCAAACTTTCTTTGCACCTCCCCCAACTCTTTCTTACCTTCCCCCCCTACACCATCTGGTTTCCTTTGGACTCTCCCATCTCCTCATTACCAGCATTTTTCTTCATCACTTGTTCAGTTGGTTTCTTAGGTGATTGGCCACAAGATATTTTGCCTTCTGGAAGAAAAGGTAGTAAGTTGAAATAGCAACACTGAAAATACAGGCATCAATAGAAATGAGCCAAGATCCAAGTATGTTTACAAAGAAGGAGAATATTCTGAAGCATACTGCAAGGTATTCTATGCTATGTTTGTTGCTGTTATGTATTCAGTTTTTTGAGCCTGGCATATAACTTGTGTTTAATAAATAGAAAAGAGAGTCACCATATGCTGGAAGCCATTAGCAAAGACTCTGGAACCAGACAAACTTACCTCTCATAATGGAAAACTAGTAAGTCAATGAATTTTTGATTCCTTACCTACTATACACTTGGAACATATTAAGCAAAACAAAAATTTAATGCAGTCAATGATAATTTTAACACGTTATTTCTAAAACATGAAGGATAAATAACATAGGAAAGTGCTGTTGGATAATCCACGAAATTGACCTTTGTATCCTCACTCACTTTATTATAGCCCCAGCACATTTTCACAATACTTTTTAGTGCAGTGGATAGAACCTAGTGTCTTGAATATTTTAGGCAAGCACCCTAATACTGAGCTACTTCCCCAGCCTTAAAATCTTTGACCATATTTAATTTACTGCCACATAGTGCTTTTTCAATTTTATGCTCAACTTTTCATTCCACAGTCAATTTCTGCATATTTCTGATACCAGACTTAATGTCTTATTTAATTTGATAATTTATTGATTTGTTCAGTATTCTTAGTGTGTGAAAACAGAATTTCATTCTAATTATTATCATTTTAAAAAATAATAATTGAATGCAAAAAATAATTTAGCTGAAAAAGAAACACAATTTAGTTAATGGAACCATTATTTGCTAAGATAATAAATAATAATTTTCTTCTGATTTTTTAAGTAAAGAGCAAATGTTATTGAACAAGACAGACATGATCTTCCACGAGAGGAACCTAGGAAAAGCCTATGTTCTGAAATCAGAAGTAAAGCAGTGTAAGATCACACACCAGCTAACTTAACACAGAATGGTCAGATCTGTAGTCTCCACATGCAAATCTAAATGAAGAACAGAAGGCAAATAAGGGACCCCTGAGGAAGGGTTATCTCACATGGAAGGAAGAGCAAGTGGAAGGCAAAAGGTAGGCATAAGCTCCAGGTGTTTATGAAACACCAATTTTCTGAAAAACACCTTGGTTGATGGAACATGAGGTAGTGTTGGAGGTTAGCAGTGTACGAGAAACTCAGATGTTCATGACTCTGCATGTTGGAGGATTTTTCCATTTTATTCTAATTATGATAAAAAGTAATTCTGAAAGGTCCCAACAGATTAAAAATTGAGCTCGAACCTCGACCCACTCTGAAGAGAAGAGTTTTAAGGTTATAAGATGCTGTCAAGAGCTACACCAGGAGGAGAAAGATGTGAGGATAGAAATGTGCCCCTGGTTCGGCATGAAGAAGGGCTGATTCCCTTTCACCCTTTGGTACGCCATATGCTCCTCCTTCAGGTTCTTTTTTGCACTGTGATTTACTGTCTTCCTAGGTGCTAAGAAAACTAGGTGAAAGTACATCATTTTGTCCTAAAGATAAAAGAAGATATATTGAAAAAAGCAGGAAGAAAGAAGTTACTTACCTCATTTGTACTAGTCTTAGTTAGGATTTCTATTGCCGTGAAAAAGCATCATGACCACAGCAACTCTCATAAAGAAAAACATCTAATTGGGTAACTTAGAGTTTCAGAGGTTTACTTCATTACCATCATAGCAGGACATAGCAGATATGGTGCTAGAGAAGAAGCTGAGAATGGAGGAGCTACATCTTAATCCCACAGGGAACAGGAAGTGAACTGAGACCCTGGGTGCTATCTTCAGTGCAGGAAACCTCAAAACCCACCTCCACAGTGACACATTTCCTCTACCAAAGCTACAGCTACTTCAAAAAAAGCCACATCTTCCAATAGTGCCATTCCCTATGTGCTTATGGGCGCTAATTACATTCAAACTACCACAACCCCCTCCCTGGCCCCCATAAACTTCTAAGAATATAATGCAAAATTTCTTTAGTGCAACTTCAAAAATTCCTATAGTCTGTCACAGTCTCAACAAAGTCCAAAGTTCAAAGTTTCTTCTGAGATCTATGCAATGTCTTAAATGTAATCCCCCACAAAATCAAAATCAAGGTAAATCACAAACATCCAACATATTATGGCACAGTATATACATTCTATTCCAAAACATAGAGAAGGGAGCACAGTGAGGAAATATTGGATCACAGCAATATTGAAAACCAACTAGACGAACACTACTAAACTCTGCATCTCCATGTCTAATGTCAAAATGCTCTTCAGATCTCCAATTCCTTTCCATTTTGACTGCAACACACTTCTTTCTATTATGCTAGTTTCACTCCCTATTAGCAGTTTTCCTAGGCAGGTATCCCATGGCTCTGACATCTCCAACATCTTGGAGTCTCCAGCATGACCCAGGCTTCAACTTCATAGTTGTGTGCAATGATCTCCTTAGGCCTCCATTCAGGGACACCCCTGATACATGCTGGCCTCAGCAGCTTTCCTTAGTCTTGGAGGCAAATTCTATAACCCCTTCTTCTCTCCTTAACTCTAAAGCCAGAACCATGTGGCTGAACCTGCCAAGTCCTGCTGCTTGCTGGGGTTGAAACATAGCCCCCTTGTTCAATTACAACTTCACTAGCTTTCTAGTTTTGATGGTTACCTTCACTACCTAAACTTGGTTGTTCTGGAATTTGCTTTGTAGACCTGGATGGCCTCAAACCCAGAAATCCAGCAGTCTCTGCCTTCCAAGTGCTGGGGTTAAAGGTGTGCCCCACCACACTAGGCTTTTCTTCAGTTCCCTTTCACAAATTGGTAACATAGCTGAATGGGATCTTGCCCTGAGGTCACCACTTCATTTATTCCATTTCTTAAGTTGTTTATCTCCTTGAACAAGGGACTTATCTCCATTCCACTTACTGGCGCTCCTTTTCTCCTCAAATTTTACATTTTGAGTTTTTCCTTGCTCAGCTTGTTAAGCATGGATACTAGTAACCACACAACAGAGTCTATACTAGGCTGTTTTGAGATTCCCTTCGCCAATGGAATTATTCCAAATCTCCTTACATTAGTGCCAGGCAGACTTTTTGGGCAAGGGCAAAAAGCAGCCACTTTCTTCACCAAATTTTCACAAGAAAGACCTGTAGGCAACATACTAAGATTCTTCTCCTTGAAATCACTTGAGCCAGACCCCCCCAATGGTTCTAATCATTCTCAATGCAATTTTCTTCCATGCTTTCATTAGTATGGCCCATTAAGCAGTGCTTAAAGTATTCCATTGCTTTCCTAACCCAAAGTCCAAGTTCCTCCAAACAAAAACATAGCCAGGTCTATAACAGCAATACCCCAGTCCCTGGTACCAACTTCTGTCTTAGTGTTTCTATTACTGTGAAGAAACACCTTAACCATGGCAACTCTTATAAAGAAAACATTTAATTGGGTGGCTTTCAGTTTGAGAGGTTTAATCCATAACCACCATAGCAGGACATGGCAACATGAAGGCAGACATGGCGCTGGAGAAGGAGCTGAAAGTGGAGAAGGATCACTTAGGGAACAGGAAGTAAATTGAGACACTGGGCGGTATCGTGAGCATGGGAGACGTCAACGCCCACCTCCTCAGTGACACAAGGTCTCGTCCAACAAGGCCATGCCCATTCCAACAATGCCACTTCTCCCAATAGTGCTATTCCCTATGAGATTATGGGGGCCAATTATGTTCAAACTACCACAGTACCCCAATTCCACAGATCAGAGAGACATATTTCTCATTTATAGAAGAAAAACAAATGAAGTCCAAATCTAGACAAAACATCTCGTATCATCTCCAGTACGAGGATGTTTGGCAGAACTGGGCAAATACTCACAGATACAGATTTTGGAATGTTGGCCAAAGGTCCAGGAAATGCCTCTGCCATCCATCTTCCAACCTTGTAAAACAGAGCAGGCTTCATTTCTCCAATTTCTGGAAGAAGGGAATAAAAATCTACATAGAAGTTTGTCTTCAGGATCAGTGTTAAGCCTACCTAACAACAAGCAGGGACCAAATGCTGCATTTTCAGACCAGAGCTCATTGGTTGTAGAATTGCCCTGAAATCAGGAATATATGGATAATGGTGACAAAAGCTTCAGATTTGAAGCCACTGCCAATCTTTGAGTGGTTCTGAGGCACTGCTTCCCTTTGCAATGCAGGTGGAAGCCAAAGACTCAGGGTTGGCCCAGGTTATCACCAGTTATAGTAGCCAAGAGATTGTCTGGATTCCCTTCCTCCAGCACTGAAAAGTACCAATGTAGCCCATAGACATAGTACCATGTAGAGATCTATACTTTAGTTATGGGTCTGTATGACTGCTAGCTGTGGTGTGGGCCTCAGTGCACCCACGAGACTGTGCAAGTCTGTGTCTGTGATACACAAATGCAGCATGGCTTAATGTCCATATTGGTAACAAGCAATTTTGATCAACAGCATCCCAGCCTTGGAATACATAGAATGCAGTCAGATTCCTTTCTCTAGGGGTGAACAAAGTAGCGAGCATTTAATCAAAATGCTAAGTCAGACTGGTAACACACCACCATGTTTAGGCCAGTACTGTTCAATAGACCCCCAAGAACAGCCACAGTACCATGCAGAGACTTGTGGCCCCATTTTATCAAATGACTATCTCACTAGTGTTGACCTGGGATTGCATGGGAAGAAGGCAACTTATGGTTCTATCCAAGTGTTGTGAAAACCTCTAAACTCGGGATGTGACAGGCTTGGCAGCATTAGTAGCCACAGACAGAACATAATATCCTGAGACTGTTATTTCTATAGCCCCAAAGAGGCTATTTTCAGGAAGTTTATCCTTTCGGAGACTCAAAGAGATAAGATGAAGGGATAGATCCATTGTGGATTTAAGACAAAGCTGGGGTTGGATCTCTCCCTACTGCTGGAAGAGTGTTACCCCTTCTGCCAGTTTCACTGCATACATAGTCTTATATCACCCTCTAGTGATGAAAAGAAAGAAGCAACAACTGTCTCAGAAAACTGGTGGATTGTATAGAATTTCAGCAAATGGAAATAATGAATCCAGATTATGATCTACAGTAAATAACTATTATTTCAAAGTTCAAAGATATAGAAAACAAGCTTCAAGAACTTTCAGGAAGTGATTACCTCAGCTAAGTATCAAAATACACTGTCAGAATCAAGCAGAAAGTAACTCTGATAGTTTACTCACATGGCAACTCACAGAATCACAGTGAGAAGCAAGGAAACATCAAAAAGTAATTTCAATAATATGAAATTTCAGTTTGATTGAGAAATAGAAACCAAAATGTGAAAACCTTGAACAAGCAAACAAACAGAAATCCTTGAACTAAAAAATACACATGGCAGATTTAAAAGTGCAATAGAAGGCAACATTAGCAAAATGGATCTAAGGCGAGAGAAAATCAGAGTGCTCGAAAGTAGGCCACTGGAAAATATCCACGTGCAGGACAAGGAAGGGTCAAGGCTCCTTCGGTTGTGAAGAAAGCTTATGGGAACAATGGGACATAATTAGAAGAGCTAAATATGAGTTCCTGAGTCTTTAAAAAGTATGATTTGAGATTGACAAGGAGCTTACTCAAAGAACTAGTAGTAGAAACCTCCCAAATTCCGGAGCTCTTCACCGATGTCCAGACATAGGAAGGTGAGCTCTCAGTCATCAGCCGGTTGACTTATTCAGGTCTACTCTAACTTACTTTGTAGTTGGTTTTCTAAAGGAGAAAGAAAACAATACAAAAGAGTCTCAAAACAACAACAACAAACAAAGTCATCCCTCAATGTATCCTAATGTATCCTCCTCCTGGAAGGCTACTTCTGAGCAAAGATCTTATAGTCAGAAGTTAACTTGAGATTTTTCAAAGTCCATAAGGAAAAATCACCACACAGAAATGTATTATCCAATCAAGCTGTCCTTTAGAAGTAAGGGAAAGATGAAGGCATTTAATGGCAAACAAAGCCTAAGAGACCATACATCTTTTTGAAATTAATACAAAAGGCTTTCTTCAACTAAGGGAGGGAGATACTCCCTAAAATAAAAACAACCACAATTTTCTAATAAAATAAGAAAAACTGGAAATTATAAAACGTACAGGTAGTACTGGAGAGGTGGCCAAAATGCTCAACATGATAGCTGCCTAAGTCACGCATTCTTTAGTGGGAGGATGATAGGAACAAATGAGCACACTAATGTCAAAGTTTGGTGATGCAAACTTAAATTTGGAAATCAAAAATTTTAAATATAGCAAACATAACATTTTTTATTTTTTCTGGGAATTTTGTGCATCTATAAGTAACCAGCTGAACAGAGTGCTGAAGTCATATGATGAAGACATGGAACTAAACCACTAGAGTTGGGTCCAGATAGCATGTAACTCGCCATTCTGAAGTCTCTAGGCATAGTGTTGATACAGTTTCCCCAAGAGATGCAGTGTTCCATTTGTTCTTGTACTTTTAATAGAAACATACAAGTCCTGATCCTTGTCTTGGGTACATGCATGATAATTTTACTTTGTTTTAAATCAGAAAAGTAGTATTAGGTTCTTTCATGAAATTTTGTGGATTTCATATCGTGCTGATCCCATTCATCTCGCCCTCCCTCCACATCCACCCTCTGCTCCTGCAATCTATCCCCCACACAAACCAAAATAAAATTTAAAGTAAAGAAGGCAGAAAAATCTTGTTATAATAGCTGTAATGTGACACAGTGAGTCACGCAGTATACCCCTAGTCCATATATCATTACTTGCAAGTGTTCATTGCAGTGAGTCATTGGTCCGTCTCAAGGCCTCTGGTTTCTTCTGCATTGTCTATACCAGGCCATCACAGGGACTCCTCTCGCATATCCTGTTTTATCCTGTGTCATGGAGATCCTCCAGCTGTGAGTCTGCAGGACCGGCCCCTTTACGTGGTTCAATAGATCATTGATGGGGTGGATGTTGGTGTGGGCCAACTCAGATCCCTGGTTCTATGCCTGGATGCTTGCTTTTTGGTCAGTTGCCCATCTCTCCCTCATCCTCATCACCAGGGTGAGCTCTCCAGCACCATCCCTGGCTAGCTCACCCGATGCAGCAGGTGGCAAGGGGTGGGGCTGGTTCTCCTATGTGTGGCAGATAAGGAGTGGGGCCGTATCTGGCAGACTCACGGTCACCCTCACCCCCATCAGCAGGGCCAGCTCTACTGTCCTACCCAGGTGAGGTGCAGGGCCTGCTTTCCTGGTGAGGGGCAGTGCCAACTGTCTCATCTGATACAGGTGGAAAGGAGTGAGGGGAGAGGGCGTCTTTCCCTCGCCATTACCACCACATGGCAGATAAAGGGGGAAAGGCCATTTCGTCCAATTTCATGACCCAGGAGTCAGTTCTCCTGCCTGCTGCAGGCAGTGAGAGTCAAGGGGCAAAGGGGAAACATCTCTGCCCCACCCATTTTGCTGCCAAACAAGTACTGGGGCCACCTGTCTGCTGCTCATGCGCTAAGGCCTAAGGTGCCTCCACCAACAGGGTCAATTCTACCGTGCTGCTCAGGTGAGGTGGAGGGCCTGCTCTCCCTAGTGCTGTAGCCGGTGAGATACCAGGCCAGCTCTCCTGTTCTCAGGAGATCAGGGCCAGTTCTGTCACCTTCCACAGGCAGTGAGGGTCAGTGGAGGGGCATCTCTCTCTTTCCCTCACACCACCATATGGTAGATGAAGGGCTGGACCAGATCTCCCATACTCCCCTACTCCCCTGCTCACAGGGTCAGGTCTACGGTGCCACCCAGGTGAGGTGCAGGGATCTGTTCTGTGGAGCGCTGCAGCCAGAGAAGGCAGGGCCAGCTCTGCAGCCCTATCTTCTCAGCTTTTAGAGGTAACAGGAGTCATGGACTTCAACACAGACAGCAGTGGCAGCAGGGCCACAAGACCAGACATGGTCCATGGCAGCAGTTCAGGCCTGGACATCACCATGGCCCCAAGTGGCAAGCAGGCCACCCACCTCAGCCTGCTCCTTACTGCCTTCACTTCTTCAGATCTGCCTGTCTCCACGGGACATGAATTATTCTGTTTCTCTCTCTTCTGTACCCCACCATATTTCTTCACCATACAGGCCTGTGGTTTTTCCTCCCTGCCTGGGGCTATTTGCCCCAGGCAGGCATGTGGGTATTCTGCTCAGTCTTAAGGGTGCAAGGCAGACTCGTGTTTTCTGCTCCAGTATCAGGTTCTTAAAAGAAATATCTTTATATCTTGCCTTTTTGATTTGTGAAAGGATAGGTCATATGGATTGCAAACCCTTTGAACTTTATGAGCTGATGGGAACAGGCACCTCAACTGATGTTTTGAGAGCATGGTTATAGCTGTTCTTATTCAGCACCCAGACTTTAATCTGACAGGTCACTGTCCTCCAAACTCAACTATAGTTATTAACCACCTTGGCAGAAACAAATCTTTATCCTTTTACTTTGAAACTATTTCGTTTCCTTCTTTTTTCTTTTTAATTGTTAAACTTTTATTAAATTTTTTCTTTGATAATTTATAAATATATATACAATATATGCACATTTATATATACTATATGAATGTATATGTATGTATCACCATGATCCCTGCCAGTCCCATCCTCACTTATCTCCCTTCCACCTCTACTACCCCTCCGTTCCTTGCTAGACGTTTGTTTCCAGCATTCATGACATTTTATTTTGTTTTGCGATCTGCTGAGTTTGGCCAGTGCCTACCTCATGACCATGGATTTAGATATATCCATTGAAATGTGGTGGACTCATCAGGTATACAACTAAAGACAATGTCTGTCCCTTCCACAGAATCCATCAATAGCCACCGGTTCAGCAGGGTGGACTAGGGAAATGTGAGCCCCTCTCCAATCTGCCATTGACCATTGACAAGCCAAGTCTGATTAAGCTAAGCCATCTCTGATTAGTTCTGAGGTTCACTTCACATGAGAGAATCTATGCCTAGTACTGTAACCTGCTTACCAATCATAGTTGAGGAGATAGCAACTATCTAGTTTCTAAACTTGTGTCGTATTCTAATGTTCAGGGTGCTCCATCATTGCACCATCCCAAAGGTTATACTAGATAAGTGTTTCTGTCACCTCATTCTAATAAGGCCTGGTTACCAGGAGACAGTGGGCTGTATTCTCAGTGTGTTGATAGGAAATATGCATAAGAATTCAGAGCTGCATCTTCAGGAGGCTCTAGAGATGCCCCAGATTTACAGTTGCTTTTCCTTGTGTCTTTATAATACAATGTTTAATGAACAGCTCCAGATCTAGAAGGCAATGGACCCTTCAGAGAACAAAATGCAGTGGGTCCTCTAACAAGTGGTTTTGACATCCGGTATGATAATGGCCATTCATGGCCCCACATTCTCTGGAATCTATGAATATGTTAGCTTACTTGTCACTGTGGATTTTACATATAAATTTCAGGACTTCAAGCTGGCTATTAGTCTGGATATATATACAAATAGGCCTGGTCAAATCTATGGATTCTTCAAAATGGAATCTGTTCATCATTTCAAAAGAGAAAGATCTAATCACAGAAAAGGAGTCAAGGAGACATAGCATGCCTGCATGCCTGGGGTTGAAGGCAGAAAAACCAGCAGTTTACACTGGAGCCAGCCTCTTACCAGCACAGATGAGAAAATGGACTCTCAACCAAACCTTCTATAATACAATATAGTTCTAAAACAACTTCATTTTAGCTCACTAAAAGTCATCTTATGTTGTCAAATTATAGAAGTATATGATAATCATTTTTATTTTAAGCCTTTATACATGTGCAAATTTTGAGCAGTAGGAGAAAATGAATACTGAGACAAGACATGTATCTGAGGTTGGTATAGGTGTGACTTAAGTAGAGCATTTTCATTCTTGGGCCTAAAGACTCAACAGATTCAACAAAGCCCTAAAGTGTCAGCAGCAAAGAGGATCGCTGATGAACTAGTTGAGAAACCAGGAGAAAAGAAGTGTGACCAGAGAGGCAGATTCGGGAAGCTCTTCTGGTTTTGTTTTTTGTCTTATTACAAGGCTTTTGTTACACAATGGACCATTACACAACAGACATGTTGACATTTTGAAAATCAGCTCCTGGGTATGTCCCTGGGCTCTGGTGGAGACCAAATGCCTGACCTAGAACAGCATGCTGCATATGTGACCATTCTGACCACCAATGAACTAGCTGTTATCTGATCCACCAAATCACAACATCAGTAAGTCTCCAGTTTCAAATGAAGTAAAACAAAGGTTTATAGTCTCCAGTGGCGGAGGAGGAAATATACATACACACGTATCTATACCTATACATGTGCCTGTGCTTTCTTCTTCCTTTGTTCAATCTCCCTCAATCTGAATCTTACCTCTTGATAAGTCCAAATTATTGGTAATGGGTAAAAGCATTCCTCCCCCTGCTCAGCACAAGGTCCTATTGCACAGGGGACTCTTAAAAATAAGACTAATGATACAGTCAATTTGTACAGTATTTCTCAAACTTCTGTAATTTCTGGAACAAGATCCCAAAGTGGCAAAATTACTAAAGTTAGGTCCCACATTTCAAAGACAGTCCTTATCTGAACTTATTCTGCCGCACTACTGACCTACCAGCATCATCAATTAAAGCTCAGTTTCTAATGTATCACTATTATTTGGTTGCCAAATCCCCTGTAGGTAGTGATTACACTATTGTTGTGTGACCAAATCTCTTGTAGGTAATGATTACATGAAGTCCCTAATTATGGAGGATGGAAGATTCTTTATTAAAACATACACTTACTCTGGATATGGATATACCTGCCTTCACCACAAAGCTTCTTCCGGTGTTGATTTTCTGTGCCTTGTTCATGATTATATAATTCAAATGCAATATTGCTTCTCTCTGAGAAACTCCTTTTGTTCTGCAAAATAAAGGAGGTGCTTGTGATTCAGTAGTCTATCTTGAGTCTCATCAGGCAGATAGAACCTATGTAGGCTGAGATGACCTCTCCAAGACTTAGTTGTGGGACTAGTTGAAGAAATATTATAATGTTCAAATGCTGCCCTCCAGAATACTGTAGCATTACTTTAACCTTATAAACAAGGAATGGAACAATTTCTTTGAAATCCATGATGAAACCAATGACTTATCAACCAAGTATTGAAATAAAAAGATAGATCTTTAGTAACTAGTACCCTGAATAAGATAATCAAATATATTTACCTGTTTGCATAATTTTCAATGCTGATAGCTTACATACAAAAAATGAAATCCACCCACTAGGAAATACAATCATTTTCTAACTGAAACAGATCTACATGCTTTTGGTGAGTATATTCCATCTTACCATCTCTGCTGAGTGTCTTCTTTTTCTTCAGGTCAATATATGAGGCTGTGTCTGTACCTCTAAGCATATACATACAAATTTTGCTAACACAGGAATAAATTATCTCTTTATTCCAATTACAAACTCTAAGGGAAGCATATCTAGTAAAAGTGTATATGATTTCTGGGGTCAATTCTAGGCCCAATCTGATTAGCAGAGACCAGAAAGCCCTGTTCAAAGGCAGAGGCTAAAAGACATGGAGTTATCATTGCCAATGCAGACACTGTAAAATGTTCCAGACTCTGGTGTTTATGTTCTTTATCTCACTAAATCTTCATATCAAATGAAGATGAGGTGGCCACTAAGTATTTCCTGCCCTTTGATTGAAAGGCACATTGGACCAGAAACCTCAATTTCATGCCCTGTAGAGATTTCATCATTCTCTTCAAGATGTGAGCAAATTCCCAAGAGAATGAGCATCTCTTATTTCTGAAGTCCTATTTCTATATACATATCTCTGCCCCATTATCTTAACCCAAGGGTAAGGTTCAACTGTTCATTTATTTTTTAGTAATATCAAGCAAAAACAAGCCATTCACACATTTCACTCACTGGCTTTAGCATATATATATACATATATGTGTGTATAATATAATCTATATATTTTATATATATATAAAGATTATATTGCAGATATCAGCAGTCTTACTGTAATCTTTCTAAGAAGGCTTTTAATAAGGACACCAGTTATCTGGCCCAGCAGGGTGTTCTTTAGTGACAGGTTCTTGAAGGGGAGGTTTAGGGATGAGAAAATAAAAAAAATATGAAAGTTGAGACCAGAAGTTCTTATATAAGCTGACGGCTTATGCCAAGCAAGTTTATGTAAGGAGTGCAGCATCTTATTTTCAGTTTTAAGGGAGGAAATTGGACAGAGTTGTCAGAAAGCTTCTGTACAAAGGAGCAAAGTGAGCAGAAAGCCAATCAAGTAATGATCCACAAAGGGAACACGGGGCATCTCAACTGTATCAAACTGAGCACTCTGTGGCCTTGGGACTGAAAAACACAGCCCTTTAGAAGAGAAGGGCTGGATTCCCAGGATCTTAAACAAGGACATGACCCCAGGTCATTACTGGCCTTGTCATGCATGTTCCTGATTTTAGACAAGTGCATTCCTTCTCCACATATCAAGGCCTCAGGAAAAGCTGTGAATTGGCCTGGCTTCCAACATGCTCACAATCCTTCCATTCATATATTCTTAGCTTATCCTTGATCAATTTCAGTCCAAAACTAGAAAATAATAACACACTCATCAATTTTGTTCTTGCTATACCACTTAGAAATCTTAGTGGTATTACTAGAATGTTCACTCTCACAGGCAAAATGTTTGTTGATATTTTATTCACTTATTCTTTCTTGTATTAGTTTTTATTTTATTGTATTAGTAGAAACACCATCTTCAAATTCAAAACATTCTTGAGCTTTATTCCAAGAGAAAAGTTACTCTGTAAAGATATCTCAAATATGAAGCAAGTAATGACAAAACACATATACCAAATGATGAACTTTCAGATGGGTGATTGATCATGAAGTATTGGAAAAATATCCTAAAGAATATCAGAATAACAAATGTCTGTAAAATGATAAACATCAATGGAGTTAATGCCACATTAGGAAGAGACGGGATTTTAACCAAAGTATGTTTTCTCCCCAGTTCAAGGATTCAGAATTGTTTTTAGATGTTTATAGAGGCTTTGCTATCTGTGGAAACTTCTTTATATATCATGATTCATGTATTCTCTACAAGAATCCTGTGAAGTCCCCAATCATACTATTCTAAAAATTGGTACCTAGTTATGCCACAGTATTTCAAGATTTTGAACCTGTATTTTTCTATGTGGAAAATGAAACATTTAAGCAGAACTGTGAGTGGCCATTTTACATTACAATTCTCAGGAACCATGGTAAGTTTTCTATCCTTCTCCATTCTATCAGTACGGAAGCCTCACTCTAGCTTTTGAGCAGCACTCTTTCCATCCACCTATAATATGATGTTAATGTGTGTACAGATAATCAAATAATGCAGATTTGGATATTCCAATAACTATGTACAAGAGCGTGATAAGTACTTGTTGAAAATAATTGTTCTTACATGACTTACCTGTACAATTTCTCTTTAGAAAGAAGTGATTTGGAGTCTATCCCAATGACTGGTGCAACTCAAAATTATAAGTTTCCTTTTTATGGAAACACCATTTTACACAGGTGAAAGTGAAATCACCTGTGGATGAGTAGTTTATTTCTCTTGTTGATTCTCTCTTTTCTCTTTGCTCGATTATTGAAATGTGATCATAAACTTGTTTACTTAGAAGTGGTTAGTTACTTCTATTCATGCCATTATTCCATCAATGGGCCTATCTTGTCAGGATAGTCATTGTGCCTCACAGGGTTCACAGCTGGGTGATGGATTTAAAACCAATAACTTTTCTTTGCCATGAGTTACATGTATAATTCATATCAACACGAACATACTTATATATTTCCTAACTTCTATATGGACAACAAATATAAATTTGACTTGAGGGATTGAAAAGAAAAAAATTAATTGCATATCTTTTTCTCTTGCTTTGGTTCTGTATTCAAACATCTGTACATAGGTTAGTTGTATGAAGCCAAGTGGTGGTGGTGGCTCATGCCTTTAATCCCAGCACTCGGGAGGCAGAGGCAGGCGGATCTCTGTGAGTTTGAGACCAGCCTGGTCTACAAGAGCTAGTTCCAGGACAGGCTCCAAAGCCACAGAGAAACCCTGTCTCAAAAAACCAAAAAAAAAATTCTATAGAATATTGGTCATTTAGTATAAGAAGTCTGACTGCCTATTGAAAGGTCAATAAATTAGTTTGCACTAATATGTACAGAAAAGATGAGAGTACTCTAAAGTTTTCTTTCACCAAAAAGAAAGAGTAACATAACATGAAAATCAGTGTAAATCTTACTAGCTGTTGAAGTCTGTCTTACTCTTTAGTAACTGTTCATTCACATATCATTGCTGGAAAGAGACAAGGAACTTAATTTTTATGAAGTACAAAGAGAGAAGTAATAGGTGATTACATAATAATCTTAATATGTCCATGAAATTGAAAGAAAAGCAAGAAATTTCACAGCGATGGGAGGAAAGCAGCTGCTGAATGTTGTTTTCAAGTGTTTGTTTCCTTGCATGCTTATTTTTTCAGCTTCTCAGTATGGGAAAGTGGATCGACTGACTTCGTTTATGTGAGATGCTGGTAAGCTTTTAAGCTGATTTGTAAATTAGAATGCACTAGATGTAAATGTTATTGGCAATTAAGGTTGCTTATTTGCCTTCCTTGGTTTTTTTTTTTTTTTTTTTTTTTAGTCACAAGCATTATCTTATAGATAACATTATTTTGTGGAGCTCACTGAAAATGAGAAGTGAGGAAACAATTTTACCAGCTAGTGTGATTAGTGGAGACACATAATTGCCTGCCTATTTACTTTGAAGCTGTCATTTAATGAAGTGGTTCTAACTAAAAGTCTAATGGAAAGAAATTCTTAATTTCTTTTTAATATTTCCCTATGTCTATGAATGTAATTTAAAATAAATTTGAATACTGATTGCTAAATTATATTCTTTCCCATCAGCAGAACATCAAATTGTTTCTCTTTACAGACATCAAAACAAATCACTTAAGATGTTACATAAAATAAACAGCCAATCATTAGAAGATAATCATAAGTCCAAACAAATTGCCAATTTTCATGTAGTCATTCCACATAAATGTATATTTTATGCTATATTAATATGCTTATTTCTTCAAAAGCTATTGATTTTCATCTATTTCTGCATTGTTACTTATAAAACTTATATTTAAATAAAATGTGTATTATATAATCAAATGGAAACTTAGTCTGTAGAAACTGTACAGTTAATGGATTTAAATTTCTCCATTGAACATATCCATTCATCATGGTACAACATTAATATAACAAGGCCTACTGCCTATGGCCCCTTCCAGAAGACATTTGAAAGTTGACAAGATTATAGATCTGGAGGGGTTCATAGTTTTCAGGTGATGATGATAAGGGTGTATGCAACTATTAAGGTGTATCGATGAAGGAAGTCTCTGTGGTGGTCAGCTAGATCTCTATCATTAGTACAGTGAAAATTAGGTAACTATACACAGGCATTAAGATGGCATAGAAACTACACATCCACAGGCATACACATATCCATACAGCTGCACACACAACACAAGCACACACACTGTACAAAGCCTAATTTGTTGGCTTTGATATACTATATTGTAATTACAGGAGATTCACTAAGGCAAATTGGAAGAACAGAAAACTTCTCTTTAAGCTTCTGTAACTTCATAAAATCTACAACTATTTTAAAATATTATCTCAAAAGTTCATGTGATGAGAAAGTGTGTTTTAGATATCAAAACAGAGTTTGGAGATTTAACTTTTTATCTCTTAGCAGAGACTTTAGGTAAATCTAGAAAACTAAATTACCTACATTTGCACAATATAGACAGTAATGTTTCCTTTATGTATATAATGTCAAAACACACCTACCTGGTATTGTAGCTTGAATATGAAATGTCCCCCTTAGTCTTGTATATTTGAGCATTTGGTTCCTGTTTGACGGCACTGTTTGAAAAGGTTGTTGAATCTTTTAGAGGTAGAACCTTGATGAAGGAAGAATCTCACTGGGCCTAGCCTGCTTCCTGTGTGTCTTCTGTTTCTAAACTCCTTATTTGATGTATATACAATACATACTCCTGTTACCATGATGCTCCCCAGTCCTAATGATGGGCTGTATTCCTTCTGAAACTGTAAGCCAGAGTAAACCCTTAAGTTGTTCTTCTCAGGATACTTTATCACAGCAATAAAAACAATGCTAATACACTTGGCCTATAGGAAACAATCCAAGAACGTTGTCTATTACAACCATCATTTTCCTCAACTTGGAGCTAGCTTACTATAGGTAGCTCAGGCAGAGGATGCATAGTGAAGTCCACAAAGGACTCACAATGAGAACAAACTTCTAGAAATAAAAGGAGTACTAGCCCTAAAATGGCGAAACTGGGAACACTAGGAATGAAAAACAAAGAGCTTTCACTTGGGCAGTGTAGTACAACGCCTGCTCTACACGCTAAGCACTACAGTATGGTTGGCAAGTCAGGCAAGGGTCTCGAGATTGAAACACACACAGACACACAGACATGGGTAACACCAAGAATACCCTCTTTATTGTGTTCCAGGGCAGCTTATATAGGGTCTCCTTGACTAATGGACACACCCTGACTCTAAGCTGCCAGCCCACTAGAAACCACTCCCTGGACATCACAAACTCCTGAGGGTCTTGTGCTCAGAACAGCTGCAAAACAAGTTGTTTAGAGCAGATGCAAGCATAGGAAAACAAGTTGCTTACTACAACAGGCAGAGGGTCACAGGAAATTCAGGATCTGGGGGTCCACAGTCCCCAACAGGGCAGGAGATAGTCAAGCAGACTTGATAGGAGAGAGACAGTAACTGCACAAGGCAAGACTAGCGTTGACTGGCCAGTTGATCAGTTCATATAGATTTCCCCTGAATAGCAAATTCTAGGCTGTATTGAGTTTATATATTGTCCTGCTAATTTTAACAGACCAAGTTGTAGATAAAGGTGACTTCTTTCTTCCCCTATTTCAGGAAAGAGACTTGCAATCATTCTGTGGACAAAGAGCTAAAAACAAATGCAGTCACTTCTTATTAGACAACACAGAGAACTTAGCATAATTAACAGCTTTTGAGATACCTGAAAGGTACAGAGGTACCCAGTGACTAATAACTATCACAAACTTTCAAGAGTTAGAGACAGACAAAATCTAACAAAGAGCAATAGACAGAGGAATAATTTCATCACCCCTTTTTGGGCAGATGATATGTGACAAAGCATGATCTGCTCTCTAGTTGGTTCAGAAAAGCATATAACAAATATAGTATCTTCTAACTGGCCAAATAATAACATTACAACAGTCTTCATCATTACTCCCTGAAAGGCCATGACCTTGGCTACCTACTTGGCATCCCTTTCCCCAACACTGAGAGCTTTACTTTTCTTCTATCTTAAATCTTTATGTCTTGGATATTTTCTTCACTTTTTTTTAACTTGTTACCTATCTATAAATCATGCTGATAAAGTTTGTCTTTGTTTGGCTCCTGCAAGTATCTCCATATTTAATAGTCATTAGAATGAGACAAACATCTCTGCAGCCACTGCTCCATGCCCATCTTTGATGAACATGAGTATCTGATGCCCTACATCCTTGGGTCATGCACAAGCCAACCATGTTTCACTCAAAAAACACCAGTGGTTTTTCTGATTTATAGAATTATTGAGCAAATATTTGGCTTTAATTTTTCAGAAACTTACTCTTTAGGAACATGGAGCCAACCTTGCATAATGCTGCCATATTTTTTCTTTCTTTACATGTGTGTTCTACAAGTACTGTAAAAGGCATAGTCTTCACTTAAAACTCTACCATGCTAAACTTAGTCACATACACATTGATCCTTAGATATACCCTGATTTCTTTTGTGTAAGATACAAGACCTACAAGTAATCTCAATAAATTAATTCATCATAGAGCAGCCTGCTTTCATTTTTAGCATCTCTAGTGACCAAAAGTTCTTTATTTATTGAGCAGCAATCTGACTACCTAAGAATATCTATCAGTTTCCTTGATCCTATATTATCTCCAGGTATTAGACTAAAAGGCAAATACGCCTTTTGTCCTGTTTCTTACTTGTCTCTAAAGATGACCGCATTAACTTTGGCATCCAGATAGGTTGGGAAATAGAATTTTGACGTGACTTTAAAAGGCCATTATCTGAAGGAAATAACTATAGCTCATTAATAAGGACAAAATACAGAAGAAGTAAAGAAAAACCATGAAACAAGTTTATAAATGTTGAATTGAAGATACTTAAACTGTTCTTAGCAGCGAATGTTACAACCAGGGAAGAACTGGCCAAGTAGCCACTCGCATGTGTGTTTGACTGAAAACTGATTTCAGAAAAAAAGAGTCAGACTACCACCTAAAGGAAGAAAATAATAATACTCTCTTTTTTGCCACCAGGAGATTCAATGAGTTCCCTGTCAAAGACCATCTGCTTATAAGCTACCAGAATACCTGGGGCCAGTCTCTCATTAAGCACGATGGAAAAAGCTCTTATGCGTAGGTGGTATCATTGGGCATAGCTGACTACTGTGGAAGACCCAGGAGGCATCTGGTGAACAGAATGGATAATGTGACTCTATGGTCCCCAGAATTAAAATGAAATCGGATGACACTTTGGAATATCTAAGTGGTATGAAAAGTGGATCTTCTTCTGTCTCAGCCCTTTACTCTTTCTACATCTGAGCAGTTTTATGAGAATAGACCCAGAACAGGGGAAAGCCAGTATACCATAGCCTTCCTCTTTCACTGTGTTCATAGTGTGCAGGAGGAGAGTCAGAGGAGAAGAAGGCACATTACCATTACTCACCATTTTAAGGAAGCTAACCTCCCACAGTCTGTTCTTTTTGTTTGTTTGTTTTTTTGTTTGTTCTTATGTTTTACATTTTAATTGATTTTTATTGAGTTCTACATTTTTCTCTGCTCCGTTCCCTGCCTCTCCTCTCCACCCTTCAACCTTCCCCCAAGGTCCTCATGCTCCCAATTTACTCAGGAGCTCTTGTCTTTTTCTACTTCCCATGTAGATTACATCTATGTAAGTCTCTCTTGGTGTCCTCATTGTTGTCTAAGTTCTCTGGGATTGTGATTTGTGGGCTGGTTTTCTTTGCTTTATGTTTAAAAACCACCTACATCTGAGTACATGTGATAACTGCCTTTCAGTGCCTGGGCTACCTCACTCAAATAATGTTTTCTAGCTCCATCCATTTTCCTGCAAAATTCAAGATGTTGTTATTTTTTTCCTGCTGTGTAGTACTCCCTTGTGTAAATGTACCACATTTTCCTCATCCATTCATCTGTTGAGGGGCATTTAGGTTGTTTCCAGGTTCTGGCTATGACAAACAAAGCTGCTATGAACATAGTTGAGAACATGTCCTTGTGGCACGATGCACCAGAATGATAAAGAAAGACTTAGGGAAGAAGGTGCCCTACTGTATCTCAGAGCATCTGGGCCAATGTGGTCAGTGTAATGAAGATACAGTCAGCTCTTGGATGCAGCTTTTCCCTTTGTAAATGTTGATTAGAGATCTACGAATAACTCTTGAGCAAGATAGGCAGGAAAGAGCTGATCTCAGCTGTGGATGCTGCCCAGAACAGGGTACCCATGAAAAATCACCTGCAAGCTCCCCAAGGCTACACTAGACTCATTCTGCAATTCCTAGTCTGTATAAATTTAGGAATCAGCATAGGCCTAAGGCTGGATCCAGGAGTTTTAGGAGACTTTGCAAGTACTTAACACTCAACAGGAAGGACTCAGTGATCCCATGTGTAGATCTCTCCAACTTCCTGCTCTTGAGAGCTGAGAAAACTCAAAAACTATCATTGATCCCAGTTGTATGTTCAGACTGCTACAGTTGACTGAATTAGATTTTTCCCACATCAGCCTGATCTAACCTTGTAAGGAGGAGGAAGAGTGGAACCCAACCAGGAACCAACCAGTATCTCAAAGGTAACTTTTTGTTCAAATTTAAGAAGCTAATAGGTTGAGAAAGAGAAGGCTCTTGGCTGGGCTTACCTCAAGTTCATCTTTAATCTTTCAGGTTGTTAGTTGTTTTTAATGAATGTCAACAAATGACAGTTGCAAAGTTTTATGATACATGGGTGTATATGACCAAAATACATTGCATATGTGTGTTAAACTGTCAAAGAATAAAGAAATGGTATCCTAAAATAAATAATAAATGCATAAAACTAGAAGACTTCTCTATCCATCATGTCCTAATTTAGCTATCTCTGTTCTTCTAATATTTTTAATAAATAAATAACTTACATACTTAGCTTGTCAATACAGCAGCTGAAAATGACTCTGAGTCAGTTATAATCTTTGGAGTGGATCAAATGAAACTGCATAACCTTATATGAACATTGGATACCTCTATTAATACATTTAATATCATATTTGCTTCATCATCAACTATGATATAATGAGAAATTACTATTTCAACTTGTTTGCTATTGCTATCACTCAATAACTCATAATCAACTTTAGAATAATTTAATTGTACAATTGGTATTTGAACCTGGATGCTGTAATTACCTTCCTGGCATCTATCATTAGCCATGTCACATTAGTTTCCTTGATGTCAGTGTTGACTGTAGTTAATGTATTTAATAAGTACATAGGATAATATGTAATAATACATTTTATGTTAAAGACAAGTTAAGAATAATTATTTGTAGTAAATTATATGTTAAATGATAAACCACTTATGTATGAGCTGAAGAAATTCTTGGTAAAGTGCTTGCTACACAAGTATGAAGTCCTTGAAATCCATATTAAAAAAAATGAGACACTTGATTACAATTCCAGTGTTCAGAAGGCAGAAACAGCAGATCCCTCGAGTTCATAGGCAAGCTAGTTTAGCCTGTTTGTTAAGCTTCTGGCCAATGAAGGACACTGTATCAAAGAAAAGGTATAAAAGTAAGGTGGATGACTCTGAAGACCAATGTCCAAGGTTGTAGTCTCACATACCTGTGACCACATGAGTCCACACATTCAAGTGGACTTGTACCTACAAGGACACACAACACAAAATTAAAAATAAAGGTTTGGAGAGATGGATCATCAGTTAAAAGCACATATTTCTCCAGCAGAGGACATAAATTCAGGTCTCATCCTGCACATGGTGGCTCAAAACATCCGCAACTACAGTTCCAGGGAATTTGATGTGTTTTTCTTCACAACACAGACACCAGGCATGCATACAGTAAACATGCATATATGCAGGCAATAACTTCATACACATAAATGAAATAAATAAATGCAATTTTAAATTTATTAAAAATAAAAAATAAGTTATTAATATTTGATATGAGATTCCCCTCTGTATGCTGTGTATTTGTTTTATTACCATTGGTTAATAAAGAAGCTTCTTTGGGCCTATGGCAGAGCAGAATATAGCCAGGCAGGAGATCTGAACAGAGATATTTAGAGAGAGTAGATAGAGTCAGAGAGATGCCATGTAGCCGCTGAAGGAGACAGACACATGGGAACCGTATCGGTAAATCACAAGCCTTGTAGTAAAATATAATATGATGGAACTGTGTTACTTTAGGATATATGACCTAGCTAGAAATGCGCCTAACTGATTGACCAAGCAGTGTTATAATTAATTTAGTTTCTGTGTTATTATTTCGGGTCTGGGCAGCCAGGAAATGAATGAGCATCCTCAGTCTATAAATACTAAGTATTTACATTAATGAGTATATTTATACACATTTACATAGTAGTATGCATGCATGCATATATGTATAAATAAGTATTTGAGAAGATTTTGTGAAGTTACACCATGTTTTGCTATGTCTATTGAAATTAAATATAGAAGATAAATAAGGTAGTAGACACAGCTTCGATATGGAAGTAATAAAGACATTTTGAAATGAAATTCCAAAGTTTCTATCCTGAATGTAATGGGAGGTGCATTTGGAGAACCCAATGCTGTTTAATGTTATATTTTATTTAGAAGTACTGATATAAGAAAAGTACTTCCTGCAGCAGGTTATTCCATTACAATGAAACCAGGTTCTTGTACTTATGATTCAGGCAATCAGTCACCTACTGGTCATAAAACATCCCTCTGTGCTTCCTACGGTTACCTATGTTTTATTAGTACCACCTTGTAATAGCCGGTGCTGAGATAGCTTTGTCATTGCTTCAAATTAAGATGTATCTGAGGGCTACATGAGAGTGCCTGGAAATTGGGTAGTTAAATCATCCTTGAGAAGATTTACCACATAGCAACTCATTATTTTCATCCTCTGCAAAGGAATCCCTCACAAAAGCAAAGGAAACAGCAAAGAATACATCCCACACTCCTTTCAACTTAAAATAAATTGACATGGTCTATATTATACAATATGATGATTATTAGAAGCAAAAATATGTCCATGTGTGTATACCTTAAATACTACAATATCATATAAACATGTGATTTTGAATATTGTCTTTTAAATTTAGAGCTGGGCAGAGTGGTTTTCAGCAATACTTTTATCAGCACTAAGGACAATGACAAAACTATGAAATGGCCTCTCATGCATGAACCTTCATGCTCAGAATATGTATTAAACATTTTTGGAAAAATATTTTCAATAAAAACCAGAGATAAAAATTAAAACAAGACAGCAGCACAAAAAGCAAGAAACACACACAGAGAAAACCCATAATAATGCAAATCAAAATAAACAAGCAAAAGAACAATAAAACGCACACACACACACACACACATACACACACACACACATATTCCCAAACAAAGTAAAAAGAGACAAAATGTCTATAAAAATGACATTGAGTTTGTTTTGGGTTGGCTATCTACTGCTGAGCATGGAGTCTACCCTGAAGGGTGGTTAATATAACCAATTAGAATCCATTGAAGATAAATGATTGCTCCTTGCCAGCAGGTATTAATTGCAGAAAGCTTCTTGGCTAAATGTGGGTACCTATGTTCACCCCCACCTCTCGCTGTCAAGATCTCATCTGGCTTGAACCTGTGCATGCCCTGTGTGTGCAGTCACAGTCATGTGCATAGCCCTGTTGCTTCCGGAAGACACTTTCCTTGGAAACGCAATCACTTCAGACTTCTTCAATCCTTCCACTTCCATTTCCGTATAGATTTCTGATCCTTAAATACTTTGATGGATACATCCCACTTAGGACTGAGAGCTCCAAAGTCTCTCACTATCTCCACCTTGTAGGGATAGATCTTTCCAACCCTCAATTTGAACTCACAAACAAAAGACCAAGAAGATTGAGGCATAATACACACTTGTGTCCCTAACAAACTCCAATGTGTAGCTCCAAGCCCATTATCACATCTAAAGCACAACCTCAATGCAGTGGGGGCAGAAAACAAAGGAAAAAGTTACTAATATAGGGAAGACATTCACAGGGAAAAGGAGGCCTGGGAGGAGTGGGAAATAGGTAAATGAAGAGGAGGAAAAGTAATTGGGATGCTTTATATACATGTGTAATGTTGTCAAATGATTAAATGTATTATTAAAAAGGAAAAATCATAATATTTACAGCAAATTTGTATAACGACCAATGGAACAAAGAAGACTCGGTGTTCAAGTAGCAAAATATCTATCTAAATACTGAAAATTTTAAAGAACTCCAACATCTGTATCAGTAAAGTGAAGCATGGCTTGTGAAATTAAAATTTGTTAAAATAAAGAATGAGTGGATGTTAGGCAACAAGTGATGCACAGAGTGTTAGTCAGATCAAGGTCACGTACCAAGCTGAACACCTATGAAGACTGAGCAGTTAAGCTGTCATTCCTGGATAAGACAACACGGATGGTAGGAATCTGAAACCCCAAAATGTATCAGAATAAGAAAATACCTTTTAGAACCTTCAGAGAAATACACTGAGGTGTCTGAGTAAAACTTATTGGGGTAGGCTAACTGATGGCACATCAATCCTTGGATTCTGTCTTCATAAGTTTTTTGATTCTATTTTATTACACAGCAAAGGAGATTTGTAGATATGATTAACTGAAGGATCTTGAATTGGGGAGAGTGCCTTGAATTATGTTGTAGCCCAATGAAACCGCACATATTCTTAGAGAGGCAAGAATCAGGGCAGGAAATTAAAGCAATGAGCAAGTAACATGCAACCATGGGGAGCTATGAAACAAAAGGAAGGAAATCTCCTGGAGGGCCTCTAGAAAATGCATGCCTGGTCATTCTTTGGTTTTACACCTTTTTTTTTAAGTCATTGTGTTTATTACTTTATTTATTGTTGTGATGAAGGAATTACCAAGAAGCAACTTAAGGGAAGAAAGCTCTATGTTGGTTTACAGATTAAGAAGGAATATGGGGAGAACACGTGGTGGTAGGAGGAGAGAGGGGCTGGTGACACCGTATCCACAGCCAAGAAACAGACAATCAGCAGGAAGTACGGCTGACTATGTAAACTCAAGGCCTCAGTTTCACATCAGCTACCACCTTTCACATTCGTGCTCCCATCTAGGGACCAGTGGACAAGCATGGCAGCCCATGGCTGATGTCACAGTCAAACCACAGCAGCTGCTTACTTTTTTACAATTTGTGGAGTCAGCTAGCTACCCTATAAAAAATCCTTGAAGAAATGAAATCAAATCATACTAAATTAACCACAAAAGATAAAATGACCAGTGTGCCCAGAGGTCACAGAAGAGGTCTGCGGCGCTCAGCCAATGCAGAAGTCCCAGGGAAACTCGTTCCTCAAGTGTGTCAAGGGAAGTATGTGCATTTCCATGAAACATTCAGGTTAGAGTGAATTTATCACACACACACACACACACACACACAGAGAGAGAGAGAGAGAGAGAGAGAGAGAGAGAGAGAGAGAGAGCAAGAGAGAGCGACAGAGACAGAGACAGAAAGGAGAATCTTTCCAAAGCAATTCTAAAGACTAGCCATACAGGCAAAGAACCACTCAACTATAAATTGTTAGTCCAAATCCCACAGAAAAAAACAGAAATAGTCACTGGCAGGTATCACTGTTGGCATATTTCCCTTGAGAGAAAAGATCATGATAGTGGGTTACTCATGGTGGACAGTAACTTTGATAATTTTTGGGGAAAGAAGAAAGATTAGTTGAAAAGGTTTTAGCTAGAATTTAGTTTGAGCACTTTGAAAAGTATCCTAACTGCTCTGTTCCAACCTGGATACTTGAAAAAGATCTGTTTTAAGGCAATACTCCTGGGGACAGTGTCCCCACATCCTAAGAAGACAATATATTGATGTGGTGTGGTGCAGATATTGGGGGCCCACTAGTAAGGACTCGCTGCTAGCCCTGTGGAGTCAGGGGGCCTAGAGAATGTGATGCTGTTATGTACAGAAGACACAGAGAATGCCCAGTGTTCCATAATGCTGCTATGAGCAGGGACCTGTTTCTGATTTACATCTTCCAACTGGACCAGGCAGTCAACTCTTAACACATCTACTAAAATAAGACAGCAAGGTTTCTGTCTTACCTTTTAAAGGAATTTCAATTCTTTTCTATTTGATATTATTAATACAAGTCAGTGACCATGTAAGAACTCAAAGGCAGCTCTCACAGATTATAGTACTCTTAATAGGTTTGTTAATCAGTTAAGTATATTCTATATTTATATTTATGAATACTAATGTATCATTGCATGAATGTTTACCGACATAAACTTGAAGGCAAATTCTTTCCATTTTGCTTTGGCTTTAGATAGTATAAAAATATTTTAACTCAGTTTGATTTTACCAGATCCTTTTATGGCCATACAAAGCAAATTTTGTTTCACTTTTTAAAGAAGAAAGGTCCCTTGTTTAGTTTCTTTGCCTTAGTTAACTGACTATTAAGCCACATAGAACATGACAAAACTTCGAATTATTTGAAATGCATTTCATAGAAGTTACTCACTTTAAAGTAAATTGTTTCTTTTTCCACTATGACTTGATAGTATATGGATAGCATTTCACTTGGTCCTATTTGGAAAGGACACCTCAGCATGCAGGGCGTTATACAACCAGCCTCTCATTTTGAGACATTCAGAACCCAAGATCCATTTGTGTATACCAAGGCTAGGGTTCATGGCATTAGTTACGGCCCTGCGCGGCTCCCTTATGTAAGTCCTTCTCAAAGCCAGGTCTCTCAACCCCGACCACAGGGGCTGCATAAGCTGGTGGCCGCCCTATCCCTTGAGCACTTTGTTCTGGCATGGTGGTTTCCCAGATCCTCAAGGACCCCAGGTTCTGTTCTATCCTCACTCCTTTTCTTTTCTTTCTTTTTTTTTCTAGAGTCCGCCTGTATTGGCAGTTTGTCAGTCACTTTCTTCTGTGTCCTGCAGAATGTCTAGCAGACTCTTTTTTTTTTAAGATTTATTTATTTATTATGTATACAACATTCCTTCCAAGTATGCTTGCATGCCCGAAGAGGGCACCAGATCTCATTACAGATGGCTGTGAGCCACCATGTGGTTGCTGGGAATTGAACTCAGGACCTCTGGAAGAGCAGTCAATGCTCTTAACCTCTGAGCCATCTCTCCAGCCCCCTCACTCCTTTTCTTAATCCTGAACCTCTCATTCTTTGCCTGTTTCCAAGTCAAAATTAACTTCAACTGAAATTCTTCTTCTTTCTTTTTCTTCATATTTCATGTTTTTCCAAATTTGCTGGGTAAAATTTATGAGAATGTTTCTAGCATGATTTTGTAAATGTAGGTCACATGTTCATATCTACTGCAGATTTCCATAATACGAGGGATTACATTTTTCTTCATTTCCTACATCCAATATTTTCATACCATATCACAGAAAGAGCTTGGTGCTTCTGGATGGACCCATTTGTGTGTATTAGGCTGATTTTGCTGCAGAAACAATAAATGAGAAAGGGTCTCCAAATCTGGGAACTTAGGATAACAAAGAATTCTCACTGCATTTGGTTCTGTTGCCCAACATGCTTTCTCCTTCACTCCACTGGGTCAGCTCTCTTCAGACTTTCATTCAATGGTGCAGGATAAAATCTGGGCAGGTATTTTCTTCTCCTGGCAACCAGAAACAAGCAAGTTCAACATAGCACACCTTTGTGTTAGCAAAGGGTGATTGCTAAAGCTTCTTGTGTGCTAGACAGTCCAGAACCAATCTACCCCACGTTCTCTCAGTGCATTTCTTTTCCATGTCCGTGTCCATGCCTAAATGTGGCCATATGCGCATGCATGCAGGAGGAGGCTATAGGTCTATGTCAGGTGACCACCTTGCTCTCTGAGACAGTGTCTCTCCTTAAACCTGGAGTTGATTTAATTGGACTGGCTGCCTGGTAGTTCCTGAGTTCCAGTAATAAATGTGTATACACACTCCCTCCTCCTGGGAACTGGGTTGCTTGAGACCTGTCCCACTGTGAATATTTTCACACAAATGTTTCGGACAAATTCAGGGCCTTATTCTGGATTAGCAAGCACTTCACAAACTGAGCAATCATCAAAACACGCTTCTTGAAGAGTCTAAATAAATTTTCAGACTCTCACAGATACCCACATATTACAAGTCTAGTCATAGCAAATCATGCAGCCCATATCAGTGGCAGAGAACAGTGAATTATGTTTCCTGGGAGAAACTCCAAATGAAGATAACACTTCCTTTAAAGGCAGACAGCAAAATCCCTTTCTCCTCACCATAGGCATTTTAAAGTATCATTCTCGGTACCTGGCAGATAGTAAATACTATCTAGACATTTTGTGAATATACAGATTCACAAACTGTCTCCCAGAATCCTTTCAATAATATATACAGTGTTTAGGAATGTTAATAACATTAATATACTGACTTTGTAATATTAACAATCTGATCTATACAAAATACCACCTAAAATTATTTTGTATGGTCTGCAAGTAAGAAGGGTTCCTACTATATTAAAATTTGTTTTACAACTAACACTGTGATGAAGATCATCATAGGCCATTTTGAGTTCACATAGACTTTGAAAGTTCTTGGATATGGTTAGAAGTTTGAGAGGATTTAAAATTTTTTTAAAAATTATATTTGGCCAAATTATTTTCCAGGAGCTTTGATCTACTTTTCAATCACTGACTCAAAGAATTTGCACGAACCATCAACAATCCCAGGCCTAAATATTAACATTAAGGATATTTTAGGAGTAATATAAAGATGCATGTGTCACTCATTCTAATGAAGGAAAGGATAAGTAGTTGACAGTATAGGGGAGAGCACATTGAAAGAGTACTACTTAAAAGATGTTTGAAAAAAGAGACTAGGTAGTCTGCTCTGCTGAGAACATGAGGACTTGGTGGTATCAGAGTGGAGAGGATGGGACAGATGGTGAAGCCACAGCCCAGGCTGCTGCAAACCCCAGGTTGCATTATAATTCTTAATTCTAGTGTTTGGTTCCCCTCAAGAGGGAGACAAGAGAAGTCTGCGGTGGCTCCTATGAGATGGGAACTGAGAACTGCCCTACAGAATCTTGGGACTGAGATCCCCATGTAGGTTACCAGTGTTCCTCACCCAGCTGTAGACCAATTGGGGTAGAAACCGACTGATTTTTCCTTCTCAGAGAAACATGGCTTTGAAGGGAGTCCGAGAGATGCTAAATCCACTCAGTTTGGGAACTATGCCAGAGACGACCATCGGAAAAACATCAGCTTTCTCCTAGGTCCTTAGCCATCCTTGTGTAGTGGGATGTGAACACTTTACTACCTGGGGAACCATTCCAGATCCGGGTGCTGAGCCACAAGAAAGCATGGTTTGGAAGGGGAGGAATACTAGGGAAGCACTTGATCTCAGGGTACGTTGTTTGTGGCCTGGAGTGGAGGCAGAGCTACAGAGAATAGGATGTAAGGACGACAGCAGAGGCCTGGAAAGCTGCCCTTCAGATGCCATTCGTGTCCCAGTTGTACCTGTACATTCCAGGAACCATCAAGCACAGGCAAATTCCAACAGCCAGCCAAAATAACTTTGATACAAGGAGACTCTTCACTAATATAAAATTAGTAATAAAAACAGCCTATTATTTTGCCTTCAGATTCTATGCCTAGTAAAAGACCTAACAAGGTTAAGTATAGAATTGGTTTTTTCATCACCCAGGAGTTAATATTCCTGCAACAATTTTTCTTTTGACATTTTAAAAATATAGCCATGATTAGAAGCCTCGGTTTTCCAAAATTCATTCTGTATTTTCAATTGTTTATACACACACACACACATAATTGATTTTAAGATTTAAAGATTTAAGGTGAACACAGAGAAAAAGCTATTTATAGCAAAACTTTGCACTTTTAAGGGTGGATTTCCAAACTAACAGGTAGTTTCTACCTTCTAATACTTAGAGAATTTCACATCCTTAGCCATCAGAGAAATCAAATCAAAACAACTCTGAGATTCCATCTTATACCTGTAAGAAAGGCCAAGATTAAAAACACTGATGACAACTTATGCTGGAGAGGTTGTGGGATAAAGGGAACACTCTTGCGTTGCTGGTGGGAGTGCAAACTGGTATAGTCCCTTTAGATATCAGTATGTTGATTTCTCAGAAAATTAGGAAACAACCTTCCTCAAGACCCAGCAATATCACTTTTGGGTACATACCCAAAGGATGCTCAATCGTACCACAAGGACATGTGTTTAACTACGCTCATACTTTAAATGGGTTAAATTAAAATGTAAGAGTTAACCAATAAGAAGTTAGAATTAATGGACAAAGCAATGTTTTAATTAATACAGTTTCTGTGTGAATATTTTGGGTCTAAGCTAGCCGGGGAACCAGGAAGAACAAGCGTCCTCCTCCAACAAATTGACACCCACGTGGCCAACTAAATCCACGTAAAACTTGAGAGGGATTAAAAAGGAATTCTAGACACAAAAATACAGAGTTTAACACAGCTTCTTGCTGTTTGCTGGCAGCATGCTGCAGTTCCTTTGAGAGAGATTTTCCTGACACAGCAGCAGAAAAAAAGCCACGCTGTTTTGAAATGCAGGCTTTCTGGGCCATGCTGCAAGAGTGAACTCTGGCTCTTTTGGGAGACCAAGTATTTGGATGGGGTTTGTGAGCAGTGTGCTGCAACTTGCTTAATGGCAACGTAGACTAGCTTTGTGCCTGGAACTGGGGCGGTGTGCACAGGTTAGAGTCTCAAGTGGTTCTGCCATGCTGGACTGTGCAGATCAAGCAGGCAGTATCATATATGTCATAGTAATGGTGCAGCTTAAGTTCTAAGAAGCACTTATCATTTTATAAAGTGCTCCTGGACAGTAAAGAATTACAGATATGTAGTAAAGACGAATCCAGATGAGTCATAGTGTTGTATAAATGTGTATAGGCTTGGAAGAGAGAAGAAAAAGAGTATAGAGAGTCATAAAGTTAATGCTTAAAAAAAAAGGGTAAAGTCTTTAAAGAGACAAAGTACAGATAGTCATAGATTAAAAGGAGTAAAGAAAAATAAGCCATGTAAAAATGAAAAATTAACAAAGAGTCTAGATTATATATATTATTGTGTTATCTTTTAATTTTTTGACTGTGAATGAGCTAAGTACAAAGAGACATTTTATGGTATGGACTGCTAAGCTAAACCAGCATGTATATTATAAAGTTATCATGACTTCCAAATTTGGGTCTAAGGTAATGTTATTTTGGAAAACAGGTTCTTCTCTTGTTCCACAGAGGATGAGAACCTGTGGATTGCTTCCAGACAAATATGGTTTTATAGACCACACCCCCCTGAAAGGTTGCCGTGAACACCCTCAAAAAATTACTTCATCCAACTCTGACTGAGATGAACCTAGCACACAGGATACACCATGAAAGACCTGATTAACAATACTCCCAAACAGCAGGAAGTAGTATGGATAGAACCACGCTCATATTCCCAAATATTGTTTATAATTGTTTGTTTACATTTAAAAGGGAATATGCTATAGAGATTTGCATTGGTATGAATCTTGGTTTATTGATACAAATTTAAGGACAATTTTGTTATATGTATATTTCTGTTCTTGATGAAGGTATTGTGATCAAGTAGTTCATTTAAAAAATGTAATGTATAATTGAGAAATATAGGTTAATAGATACTCATCTATAATAGTCAAGCTTATAGTCATGTTAGGTTTTCTGAATAGATAGAGACATATTTCAATTAGATAGGTTTTCTTCAAATCTTTCAGAGACCTTCAGAATATGGCATTTAAAATATTTTAATAACTTAGGACTTTTCATGACAATGAGACATGTCTGCTCCTGGCAGCACCAATTACATTTAAAGGAAGATGGGCACCCAAAAGTCTCCTTAGCCATTTGGGCAAGAAACTGCTCTTTCCTGGACTTCTTAACTGAACATGTAGAACCCACAGAGAGATGACTGCTAAACTTGCCTAAAGGTGAGGTGATCTTTCGGGGTTCCTGCTTCATGAATGAGTCTGCTAGACATTCTGCAGGACACGGAAAAATGCAAAGGACAAAGTGCCAGTATAAGTGGAACTGTCTTTGAAATTTTCTGCTTCGTGAAAAAGTCTACTGGATACTATGGGCCTGTAGACTGAAGATGGATGCCCCAATGCTACAGAAGAACTTTAGGTGACTACCCAGGTAGCGAGATGTCTCTGCTATTCTAGAGTTTTGGAAGTTGCTAACAATGTACTTCCTGTTTGCTTAGGTAATATTATATCCTTCTGGAGTCTTTGATGGAGTTGAAGAATTTACAGTTATAGTTATAGTTTTCCTTAGTTATGATAAAAGATAAAGTTGATATAAATATTGTAGATTTAATTCTTGCTTGATACCTATTTTGTTATATGTAATCTTACTATGTTAAAGTCAAAGCCTTCTTTTTTATTTAAACAGAAAAAAGGAGGTGATGTGGGAGTCCCCTCTGTATGCTGTGATTACCAATAATGAATAAAGAAACTGCTTTCAACCTATAGCAAGGCAGAACTTTGGTAGGCAGGGTAAACTAGGCTGAAGGCTGGGAGGAAGGAGGCAGAGTCAGAGAGAAGTCATGGAGCCACCACCGGAGACAGATGTGCTCAAACTTTGCTGGTAGGCCACAACCTCGTGGTGATGCACAAATTACCTGAAATTGATTAAATTAAGATGTAAGAGTTAGCCAATAAGAGATAATGGGACAAGCAGATTTTAATTAATACAGTTTCTGTGTGATTATTTAGGGTCTAAGCTAGCCGGGCAGCCAGGAAAAAAAAAGCGCCCTCTTCCAACAGTTTGTCATAGCCAGAACCTGGAAACAACCTAAATGTCCCTCGACCAAAGAATGGATAAGGGAAAAATAATCACATCTTGGAATTTGCAGGCAAATGGATGGAGCTAGAAAACATATATTGAGTGAGGTAACCCAGACCCAGAAAGACAAATACCATATATACTCACACATAAGTGGGTGTTAGAGGTAAAGCAAAGCAAACCAGCCCACAAATCACAATCCCAGAGAACCTAGACAACAATAAGGACCCTAAGAGAGACATATATGGATCTAATCTACATGGGAAGTACAAAAAGACAAGATCTCCTAAGTAAATTGGGAACATGGGGACTATGGCAGAGGTTTGAAGGGGAGGTGAGAAGAAGGTAGGGGAGCAGAGAAAACTGTATAGCTCAATAAAATCAAGAAAAAAAATCAATTTTAAAATCTAAGGACATTAAATTATAATTATACAAATAGATAGAAAAACACTATCAGGTAATTGAGAATACAGAACAACTTTCACAAAGTAAAACCAAAGGCTGTTCTTTTAAGGAATACTTTAAATATCACAATTTTTAAAATATTTAATTATTTATTTTCCTTATATAGAATAATACTTGACAAAAGAATATCTATGTTTATCTTCCTTCCCAAGTTTTAACTTTTTAGAATCTTTAAAATTGAGGATATAAGGCCAAATTTTATTTCAAAAGCTAATTTCTTTAGTGGCTTGTGCTTTAAGTTGACTTTTTATAGTGTGTTGTTTTATCCCAGAAAGATGAATATATTTAATATATTTTAAATTGCACCATATTTTATGAGATCTCAAGGGATCCATTCTTATATGAACTAAACATTATTACATAATTATTGTTTCAGATACCTCAAATGATAGCTAATTAAATATACATAATACATAATATATATTTATCAGTGAAAAAATTGCAGTGTCTCAATTCCTACTCCCCCTGAAAGTGTTGATGTTTCTACAGAAGTTTTAAGGAGCAAAAACAACACAACACCTGAGAATATAAATTAGCATTAATATTTCATGTGAAAATGAAATATGTTTAACTAGGAAGTGCCAAGATCTTCCAAACATGACTCCTGAAACAGCATTAGTGTCTTTTGTATGCACCTTTGATTTATGATGAAATTCTATTTCATTATTAACTTAGACTACTGTCATAACAACATATGTTTAAAAAGAAAGTAAAAGAGTTGTAAAACTATTATTCATTTTTTCCTTAATTCTGCAGTTTTTTTTTTTTTACAACAGAGTGTGCTGATATCTGCACCCTTAGTTCTAAGGTGAATTACAGATATTAACCATTTGACCTTTTCTGTAAGTCAATAATTCTATGTGATCCTCTTAGTTTATTGTATAATAAAATTTTTACCAGTTTTTAATTGGGTCTTTTCTATTAGAAAATGCCAACAGATAAACAACTAATAAACAGATAGAGGGAAAACATAGAACTTTTACACCCTACATGGTAGGAGGAATTTACAGAGCGATAACAGATACTAGATTGGTGGATCTTTAATACCATGCCCTATCAGAGATTCTTCTCTACCAACATTTTTATGTTAATGTTTCATTTATTTTTAGGGATTCATTTCATTAATGATATGGATAGGAATTAAGTGAATAAATTTCTTGTGCTTAAATCAATTATTTTTTTAAAAAAATTTATTTTTCGATTCAAAAATTGACCCTTCCTCCCCTTCTCCCATTCCCCTCCCGCTCCCCTACTAACACTCCTCCCTCCCGCTCTATCCTTAAGAGAGGGTAGGGTACCCGGCCCTGTGGGAAGTCCAAGGTCCTCACCGCTCCATCCTGGCCTAGGAAGGTGAGCATCCAAGTACACTAGGGTCCCAAAAAGCCAATACATGCAGAAGAGAAAGGTCCCAGTGCTATTATCGATGACTTCTCAGTCCGTCCCCATTGGCAGCCACATTCAGAGAGTCCGGTTTGATCACATGCTCGTTCAGTCCCGGTCCAGCTGGATTTGGTGCGCTCCCATTAGATCAGGCACACTGTCTCAGTGGGTGGACCAGCCCCTCGGGGTCCTGACTTCCTTGTTCATCTTCTCCCTCCTTCTGCTCTTCAACTGCACCTTTGCTCTGATGTGGCTGTGGGTCTCTGTCTCTATCTCCATCCATTGGACAAAATTTCTATGGTGATAATCAAGATATTCATCAGTGTGACTATGGGACAAGGCCAGTTCAGGCCCCCTCTCCTCTGCAGCCCAAGTACCTAGCTGGGGACATCCCCATGGACACCTGGGATCCCTTCTGGAACCAAATCTCTTGCCCACCCTAAAATGGCTCCCTTAATGCAGATATCTTCTTCCCTGCTCCAATATCTGCCCTTCCTCCATCTCCACCCTCCCGCTCCCCCAAGTTCTCCCCAGTCCTTCCCTTCTCCCTTCTCCTTCCCCCTCTCCCCTTCCCCCACCCCCACCCCACCCCTGTGCTCCCAACTTTTGCCTGGCTATGTTGTTTGCTTCCAATTTCCAGGAGGATATTAACACAGTACAAATCCCCCTTCCCCTTTTCTTTTATGCCATTTTCCCATGCTTGGTTGCTTGTTCATCTTTGAAATACAAAGCCCCAAGAACTGTAACTGTGTCCGAGGCAGATACACTGCCATTCACAAGTAATTTCACAAAGCTTCCCAAGCTAGATGCACCTTGCATTCTTTCCTAACCAAGTGAGTTTGTTATCCAAAGAACATTGGGGGTGTGGTTACTTGACACACATGATGGCATTATAATATTACTGATGGTTTTGGAAAACTATTATTTTTTTCAAAGTAGTCTTTTGAAGAACCATAAAGCAATGAGTTTCTCTAAA
>PVIU01018158.1:0-38891 GCA_004026605.1 Ondatra zibethicus
GTAACTCATCAAAAAAGAAATTTCATTTTAACAAGGGAAACATACACACAAATAATTACTTAATGGTCAGCACTGAAAACACAAAAAAGTAACAGTAGACACAAAAACATGGTATCTTTTGTTATTAAGAAATATGTATCTACATTGACACAGTTATGTGCATGAAACATCAAAGAATGTTTTAAAAGGACATGAATTTGAATGAGAGCACAGAGGGATGTACAGGAGGATTTACATGAAGAACACATCATGTTAAATTAGGTGATAATACTATAATTTTAAAAGTTAAACAATTTTCAAAGTTACTGCACCTTGATGTAAATGAACATATAAATCAACAGTGCTGCTAAAACATAGGACTAACCTGTAGAGATACTTGGGATGGCTTCTTAGCTGTTTTCTCAAATGCAATAATAATAGATCTTATTAAATAAAAACCCATAGTCACATATTTGAGGGGGGGTGAAAGCAGAAAGATAAGAGAAGCAGAGCAACCACCTTTAAGAAATCCTCATACTGAATGCAGTAGCCAGTCTCTACAAGTCCTCAGATTGAATGCCTTTAGCTCCTGTCTCCTCCCTTCTTATACTTCTCCCATCCACCCAGCCATATCCCTTCTTGGCTCTATCTCCCAGTCTTGGGATTAAAAGTCTGTGACTGCCAAGAACAGTGGTTAAAGGTGTGAGCCACCACACTTTGAGACTGGATCAATTCAGTGTAGCTAAGGTGACCTTGAACTCAAAGAAATCCATCTGCCTCTGCCTCCTAAGTGCTGGGATTAAATGTGGGTGACACCACTGCCCAGCTTCTGAGGCTAACTAGTGGCTATCTTCACACTCTGATCCTCAGGCAAGATTTGTTTGTTAACAAAAATCAAATGTAACCACATTTCCTCATTTTGTCTGAAATAAAAAAAAGGTTATAACTAGTATAAGGAAACTATATACAATAAGTACAATAACTATATACAATACAAACTGGCTATAAATATATCAAAAATGTCTGGTCCATAAACACTTGACAAATTCAGAATAAATATTCCATTATCTATACTAATTAGGTGAGTACAAAAAGAAGTACCTAACTCGCTTTCTATTCTAACTTGCATACCAAAACTATGTTTTAATGTCTCTGAACCTTATATACTTTACATCCTTTTACTAAAATTCTTCTCTGAATCTGGTGAGAAGGAAAACACTAACCATATCTATTTCATCCTCACCTGCCTCACAGAACTGCGGAGGAAAGAATATTAACTGAGTAAGCAGGAAATGAATGTTTTATTCCTCCAATAAGGAGAAAAGTGTCCTAAATATTTTCTTAGCAATATCCTTGTGAAAATTTAACACAGTACTACCAGCTTCAGTTTCATATGTTACAAATGTCACCTCTTCACATATCATGTATGAATATTATCAGCAATAGCTGTCTTGTATAACGTACAGTTGTCATGTCCTAAGTTTTCCTGTGGCCTCTTGGGCAGACACACCTCTGAGACACTCTACTTGCTGCCCTTTCTACATCGCTGATTTTGTGATCAAGAAAAATGGAATGCTCCTTTATTTTCCTTGTATTATCTTTCAATGTGTCCATATATATATACCTCATGCATATATATGGGAATCACTAATTAAAATAACTGGATCTGAGGGATAAGCAAATAAATTATTATAGAAAAATGATGTGTAGTGGGATTTCAATTGTATTTTAATAAATAAAGTTTGCCTGAAGATCATAGAGTAAAACAGCCCCAAGGGTTAGCTTTACAGACCAGGCAGTGGTTAAACACACATTTAGTTGATGACACACTAGTTACCATAGAAACTGGGAGGTGCATGCCTTTAATTACAGTAATGCATGCCTTTAATCCCAGCCCCAGAGAGGAATATAAAATGGGAGGAGACAGCTCTCAGACACAATCTCATTCTGAGATTCATGGAGGCAGGATCACCATTTTGGATGGAGGTAAAGGTAAAAGCCAGTGATTGACTGTTTTGCTTTTCAGATCTTTAGATTGAACCCCAGTCTCTCACTCTGAGCTTTTCTTAATCATGCTTCAAGGATGTGAAGTTTGAACAGAAGTTTGGCTGAGTGATGGTTTATATGATAAAGCACTATTGAGTAAAAAATATGAAAATTTCAAAGAATGAATCAAATAAATATAAAAAATAATAAAAGATCCAGGTCAATTTTTGATAGATTGTGCTTCAAAACTGTGACCCCCATGATGTGTCTGTAGGAGCTAATGTGATTTAAGGATACATATGTTTGAGTACCTAAGGATGATCATATTCAGCCTTCTCTGTGGCTACTGTCCATCTTTCTCAAAAATTCAGTTAGCATTAGTGTAAGCATATTTCTTGTGACTTCTTGTTTCATAGGAACAATTATAAGAACATAGCTATATACTGTCCTAAAACAAAATATTAATGTGAGTTTATATGTAAATTGAAAATTAAGCTTAAAATAATTTAATTAACTCTAATAATTGAAATTTTAACATTTGCATGTTACAGTAAAAATTATTAGAATAATATAGTGAATATATAGTGAATTCTTACAAACTTACCATACATCAGCATCCATTTGAGTATAGCTTAACTTTCTTATAAAATAAGAGTGTAAGTATCTTTGACTATATATTTGATAGAAAAGTTCATCTCATGGGAATATGGACAGACCCCTTACCTTGCTTTATCTCAAATACTAAAGTGTCCAGACAGAGAAGAGTAAACGAATATATTTGTCACACAATAGAAACAATATGGGCCTGAAAAGAGAGAATTAGATTAAAACATAGAGTATGTGTGATTGTTGATGAAAGCAGAATGGAAACAATGAGGATGTTACACTTACAGTTCTCTGCTCCTAGACAGTGATTTGGTACTAGGCAAAAGGAGTTTTTCACAAGAACCCATCTCAAATCCAGAATACCATTCCATTAATAACTGAAAGCAAATGAATAATATGTTTCATGGAGTAGAGTCTTGCAAATACAAACAACTCTTAAGAAAGGATTCAAAGCCCAGCAGCAAAGGGCACACATACAGAGCACTAAGTAGCATATGGAGATTCTTTGTCTCATAAATCCTGTCAGCAAATTTTTATCCTTATATGTCCTTTGCCTATATGTAATGGTTTATGGTTTGGTGTGTTGTAAGAAGCTGTTTGTTTCCCAGCTGCCCAGCCCCGAAATAATCACACAGAAACTATATTATTTAAATCACTGCTTGGCCTATTAGCTGAAGCTTCTTATTAGCTAACTCTTACATATTAATTTAACCCATCTACATTAATCTGCACAAAAGGTCGTGGCATACCAGCAAAGTTTCAGTGAGTCTGAAACCAGCAGCAGCTCCATGGCTTCTCTCTAACTCAGCCTCCTTTCTCCCAGCATTCAATTTAGTTTTCCCCACCTAGTTCCATTCTACCTTATCAGGCCAAGTCAGTTTTGTTATTAACCAATGATATTCACAGCATACAGAGGGGAATCCCACATCACCTCCCCATTCCTGTTTAAATAAAACAGAAGATTTTAATTTTAACATAGTAAAATTAAATATAACAAAACAGTTATTAAGCAAGAATTACAATATTCATATCTATCTTATCTTTTTTCATAACTAAGAAAAACTATAACTATAAATTCTTCAATTACATCAAAAACTCCAGAAGCATATAATATTACCTAAGTAAAAAGGAAGTACATTGTAAGCAACTTAAAATTCTCTAGAATTAACAAAGACAACTTGCTGCCTGGACAGTCACCCAAAGTTCTTCTGTACTGTTGTGGCATATATCTTCAGCCTACAGGCCCATATTATCCAGAAATCTTTTCCAAGACACAGAAAATTTCTGCCTATATTGGCATTTTGTCAGTCACATTTTTCTGTGTCCTGCAGAATGTCTAGCAGACTCTTTCACTAAGCAGTAACCCTGAAGGATGGACTCACCTTTAGGCTATTTCACCAGTCATTTATCTGTGGGTCTTGCATGTCCAGTTCATCAGGCAGTCCAGGAAAGAGCAGTTTCTTGTCCAAATGACTAGCAAACACCATAAGGAGCCTTGTCGATGCCCATCTTCCTCTTGAAGAAATTGGTGCTGCCAGGAGCAGATGTGTCTCACTGTCATGAAAAGTCCTTAGTTCCTAAAACATTATAAATACCATATTCTGTAGTCTTTGAAGAATGCCTATCTAACTGGAATAAATCTCTATAAAGCTAAAAAAAAAAAACCTAGCTAACAAGGCTATAAGCTTGACTATTACTGTGGGAACACATTCTGCTCCTTCAGCCAATAGCCTTTAAGATACCAGCCCACTTAGGCATGGTCTCTTATACTGTAAAAGCAGCTCTAATGCATGCACTAGCTCTCTTGCTTCTGGCTCTTTTTTCCAGCTGCCAGATTCAGTTGCTGCTCCCCATTGCAGCAGAAGATTGTGATCTGTGACTCTATCCCTAAATAAACCTTTATTATTCATAGTTCTGACTGTTGTTGGATTATTTTGTGGCTTCCACCTTCAGACTATTATAGATGATTATTTTTAATGATACTTTATAGTTTTAAATAAGTTGCATAAACACAATACTTTAATCAAGAACAAATATATATATATATAGATATATATAGATATATATATATATACATACATACATATAGTATAAGAAAATTGACCTCAAATTTAAATAAACCAAATTCAGACCAAGTGTATTCTAGCAAATCCACTTTTAAATGTATAAACAATATTTGGAAATATGGGCATAGTTCTCTCTATACTGCTTCTTACTTTTTGTTGGGTGAAGTATTAGGGGGGTGTTCATGGCGACCTTTCAGTGGCTCTTGGTCCATCAAACAACATTAGGCTGGAAGAGTTGCACAGGTTCTCATCCTCTCTGAAAACAAAAGAAGAACCTCTTTTCCAAAGCAACATAACCTGAGATTCAAATTTTGAAGTCAAGATATCACTAAAGTATATATGTTGGTTACTTAGCTTCTTTACAGCCAAAAAATTCAAAGAAAACACAATAATATACATAATACAGACTCTCTGTTTATAGGCCACCTTTATATGGCTTATTTATTTTTACTCTATTCCTTTTTAATATTTTTTATTATCTTTACTCCTTTAATCTCTGACTGTCTATACTCTGTCTTTTGTAAAGACTTTGTTTTTTTAACCCACTTATTCTTAGAACTCTCAATACCCTTTTTATTCTCTCTACAAAGCCTATGTAAATTTATTGAACACTGTGACCCATTTAGAGGTCTTTTTTTTTCTGAATCTGTCCTTATTGTTTATCTGTAACTTTTTTCTGACCAGAAGTAGTTCTTAAAATGCTCAGCCCTTCTTATGAACTTAAGCAGTACCATTGCTAGGGAAAATAAGGCACTGCCTGCTTGCTCCACCCAGTCCAACATGGTGGAAGAGGTCTCTTCACTGCCTCTGAGCCACACATACCACTCCAGTTCCAAGTATGCAGCAGGTCTATGTTGCAACATTAAGCAGGTTGTAGCACTATGCTCACAAAACCCATTTATATGCACCATAGCCAGACCTAATTAGAGTTTGTACTGGCAGCATGGCCCAGGAAGCCATCATGTAGAAACAGAGCAGCTTTTCTTCTGCTGTCACTGAATAAGGAAGACCTCTTTAAAGGGTCTGCAGCATACCGCCAGCAAAATGCTGGCTACAAAATAGCTGTGCTTACCCCTCTTCTTTTGTGTCTAAAGTTACCTTTTAAGCTTTCCCAGATTTATGGATACAGTCAAACACAGTGGCATACCAATTTGTTATAAGGAGCCGCTTGTTTGTTTCCCAGCTGCCCAGCCCTGAAATAATAACACAGACATTATATTATTTAAATCACTGCTTGACCCATTAATTCTAACTTCTTATTGGGTAACTCTTTTATCTTAATTTAACACATCTCCATTAACCTTTGCATTGCCATGAGGTCATGGCATACCAACAAATTTTCAGGGTGTTGTTTCCAGTGGGAATTCCATGGGTTCTCTCTAACTTAGCTTCCTTTCTCCCAGCATTCAGTTTAGTTTTCCCTGCCTAGTACTGTTCTACCTTAACAGGCCAAGCCAGTTTCTTTATTAACCAATGGAATTCACAGCATACATGGATGAGGAAAATCCAACATCATTTGTGGTTTTGTGGCATTTATGTTTGCATAAACATGTGCCTTTGCACCTATTTTCTGCTTTTCTTTAACTATTTTTTTATATTTGTTTCCTTTGTCCTATTCTGATGTTTTTACTTTTTATTATTATTGATATTTAACTATTATTATCATTACTATTTTTACATGCCAGGGTATATTCAATCAAGAGAAAGAGATAGAAAGAGAGAGGGAGACAGAGTATATTTAGGCAAATGAGAACGTGGGAAATATCTTAAAGGAGTTGGAGGATAGGAAATAATAGTCATTATATATTACATGGAATGAAAACTATGGTCAATGAAAATACCGCATGCAAGTAAGACATAGTGCTAGCAAATGTTTCAGCTATGAGCTCTCAGGGTTTCAGATGTCATATAAGAGATGTACCTAAAGAAAATTATTCACACAGGAGGCCCATGAAGGGAGTGTAAGGAGCAGCAGGTCTCATGTCTTGGTTAGATACTGAAGGCAGAGATGAATCCCATGCATTGCAGATAAAGCCAAAATCCAAATCTGAATGAGAATGATGTATCGTAAAGGGGACACAGTGGCTTAGGAAGCAGGAACGCATTTCCTGCACAAGAAAGTGGAGCAGGTGACTCAGGCAGCATGTGGAAAATCTTAGCAAGTACCTGCCTATGCTGGATGTCAATTAGCTCTGTCTCCTGGCAGGGTTCAGGAGCAATCCTCCTTCACTGACCAGTAGGTTACAGTCAGGTCCTGGCTAGAACCAGGAACCAGCTGAGAGCTGGACTCCAGCCAGGAGCCTGACTGAGGAAATCCCTCTGTGAAGGGACAAATATTATCTCCAGTGGCCTCTGATTGGCTGACTATGTGCAGTCATCAAGAGAATGGATTTGGGCGAATCAAGAGACAGATCTCAAAGCTACCAATGGAAATCAAGGGCCTGCTGTAACTATGGAGATTTTCATCTGAGCTGCTATTTCATGTATCTCTCCCCCTGCCTGTACGTTACCACAGAAACAGGGAAACTGAAACTAGAAAAACAGTGAAAATGTAATTTAACATGAAATCTAGTCCAATTTATAACAGATGAAACAATCAGAGTTGCCTGGAGTGTGAGCATGTGCCTGGCTCCTTGGGAATATATACTGTCTTCCTATAAGAAAGCTTGCATTTCTGTATGATCCCTTCTGAATGTGACTCTGGGCCACTGAATGCAGCTTGCTGCTGAATATTTTCTATCTGGCTATGTCAATTTTCATAACTGCTATGAATGTACATATGAGCCATCACATGGAATTGGAACTATTAGAGTGACCTACAAATGATGATTAAATTAAAAAAGAAATGGTGAGTTCTACCCCTGGTCAAGCAATGTACCCTATGAGCATGAAATGTCTTGTATTCTCCTAATGGTCAAGAAATAATTCAAAATGTATTATGAAAAACACTTTAAAAATATCTCCATATGTGTGTGTGTTTGTGTGTGTGTAGGTGTATGTCCACATGCAGTTATTAAGTGAGGAATGAGCATAAGTGTTCATAAAAGAAACATACAGAAACAAATCAGCTGTTTTCTCTGTTGCCTTCATTTCTTTAGAATGCCTTACTCAATATAAATATGTAAATATTATGTGTCTCTAAAGCTCACCATCCATAACATAATCCAAAATCCTATCATACCTCTAACATCACTACTGTATCATAGCTTGAAGAAATTTCTTTTCTTTGTGTGTGTATGTGTTTGTGTGTGTATCAGTGAGTGCTTGTGCTTATGTGTGTGTCTGTGTGCATTTGTGTATGCAATTGTGTGTGGCTGCTTTCTTATTTTTAATTTTGTGATTATAATTTAATTCCAACATAAATTCCTTCCCATCTTCAAACCCTCCCATATACCACTTCATGCTTTTCTTCAAATTCATAACCTCTATTTCACTAATTCTTTTGGCATGCATATATGTCTATACATATATGTTATTAAATATAAACTGATTAGTAAGTGTAATGCTAACTGCATTTATGTTTTCAAAGCTGACTTTTCGGTAAGAGGCAAATAATTTGTGTGCTCTTTCCTGTGAAAGGCCACATCTTCTATTTCCAGCTTTCCTCAGTTTCCTATAGTTGTTTGTGTCCAGTTGAGACCTAATGATCTTTTCTTTGTCCTGTTTACCACGTTCATTGCTGCCATCCCTAATCATTTCATTTTTGTATAGTCTTATTTTGGAGAGTTTATAGGTGGAGCTTCTGATATTACTGGGACACACAATATCATAGCATTCTCCCTGATCATCTGGCTCCTCACAACTTTTCTGCTCACTTCACTGCAGTGTACCATGAGCACTAGGTTGAAAGCGTTTTGTAGATGAACCCAATATGATTGTGCAAGCTTCTGAAGGAGGAAAACAATCTCATGTCCTAAATAGTTATAATGGCTATGAACCACATCAATGAACAGCATGGCACAATAACCTTAAGTGTGCAGTACTAACACATGTAGCTGGGCGGTATCCAATGCACCTCTATTTGTGCTTATGACCTGCTCAACAACAGGGAGACAATGCTTGCTATTAAATATCCAGTTTATACTCAGTGGTGGTGAACTTCTAGGTAAGAGAAGAAATTTGACATCCACAAATTATTAATGCAAATTAACAACTTCTAAAACTTTATCCTCATACACTGAGATACATGGAGATTTCTCTCAACATGAAGAAATTCTCCACTGTAACAGAGAGATCATTTCAGAAAACAATAACCAGTCAAAACATAAGGTTATGGAGCCCACATTCTTTCATTTCTTAATAGAAACTGAGTTCATTTAGGGCTGCCTGTGTCTTCATGGATGTGTGGAACTCCCCTGGAAGCTGGACATTTTCTGAGATCAAACAATACTCTAGAAAATAAATTCATCCTTCTACAGCAGTTCATCAACTGCCAATGACTACTAAAGTAGGAGTTAGAATTCATTACTTCCTGTAACAGCCATCATGAGATTTTGCCTAGCTTGACCTGGTACAAATCATGTATATGCAATTTTAACTTCTTGGAGCTCATGTGTGCAACTTTGCAGTTATATTCAAAAAATACTATTTTAATGCAAATAACTACTATGTGGGGTTAATTTGAGACAGATACCTTTACCAAAATTCACCAAATACTCTAGTTTGGATATACCACAAATCTCAGAGAATTGTCACTGCCAATCATGCCCACAGATTGCATGGCCAGAATATTATTTCTGGATTTTTACCTGTGTGCTCTAGAAATAAACTCAGATGTTTATAATTTCAAAGTATGTATGCTACTGACTGAGCCAACTTCTGATTCAGGAATATTTTACCTTAAAGGAAAGAGAAAATCATTGAAAACAATTCAAGGACCACAAGGATATTTACTTTATGTAATCAATAATGCAAATTTCTGAGCCAATGCTTGATATTTAATAAAATGACTTGAAAAATAACCATGGTAAAGCTCTTGGGAAACCAAGTGTCATCTGTTCTGGACAAGTGTCAAGTGATACCAAGATTTCAAAACCATGGAGATATTAAATCAAATAATAATCAATATTTAACACAGAATCAATCTATCAGCACCAATTTTTTATTCCACACATCACTACAGGGTACTGTGTCATGGACAGGAAGCACTAACTATTATACAGCAAATTCCTTCATTTCAATACCAATGATTGTGCTGGTGAATATGACTCCTTCTGCTCTACTCTATCCACGTTAATAGTCCAGTGAGATCATGTACTCTAGTGCTACAGTATTAGTTAGGTTGATTTTCTGGAATATCACAGTGGTTCTGTTTCATTCTCTGACCTTAGTGCCAAATACTACCTGCCATCCACGAGACCTGAATACTGGTAGAGGTCCTAACTATGCAAATCATCCCAACACATAATATTTCTATTCAAAGAAGAAAAAAAATTGATTATTCTAGAGGCATAATTTGCACTGTCCAGAGATAGATTTGATTGTCTTCACCCATATTAACTTTTGCTACATGACTTCTGTGAAATTGTAATATACAGACCATAGTTTCCCCACAATCTATTGTTCCCATCCCCTCCCATATACCTTCCTTCTAGCCTCCCCCAAATACTCCCCCTCTATTTCCTTTCAGAAAAGGACAGGCCTCCCATGAGAGTCAACAAAGCATGGCATAACAAGTTGAGGCAGGACCAAGCATTGAGGTTGGGCAAGGAAAACAAACTTGGGTATATGGCTCCCCCAAACCAGGTCAAGCACCATGGACAGATCCTGTTCCCAGAACATCCAAGTTACACAACTGCCACACACATGCAGAGAGCCTAGGTTAGTGACATGCGGGTTCCCTGGCTGTCAACCCAGAGATCATGAACTCCCATGAGCTCATGCCTACTGTCTCTGTGGGTTCCCTTGTCTTGACCTTGACCCCTGACTCATACAATCTTTCTTCTTGCTCTACAACAGGGGCCTGGATGTTGGCATGGTGGTTGGATTTGGATCTCTGCATCTAATTCCATCTGTTACTTGATGAATACTCTCTGAGGACAATTAGGATAGTCACCAATCTTATTACAAGAGACCAGTATAGGCACCATCTCCATTATTGCTAGAGGTCTTACCTGGGATCCTTCTTATGGATTCCTGGGCTGTTTCATTGGCATCCTCTTTCTACTTAACCCCAAAATGCTCCCCATTAAAGATATATTTTGCATTATTCTCTCCATTCATCCGACTCCAAACCAACTCAACCTGAATCCTCATATTACCATACCTCCATCACCTACATCCCCCAGGTCACTCAGGAGAACTCTCTTTGGGCCATTGTTGTTATTTCACCTCTCTGTGTCTGTGGATTGTAGCATCATTATCCTTTACTTTACACCTAACATCCACTTATGAGTGAGTACATACAATGAGGTAGGAATTAGCCTTGAATGCATTGGCAAAGGAGACAATGTTCTGAATATGAGCAGAGTAGTGCAGACACTGAGATTATCAATTAATGGGTTGGAACTCCTGAACCTGAAAATCTTCTGTAAGGCAAAGTGCACTGTCAGTAAGTCAAAACAGCAGAATACACAATGTGATAAGATTTTCACTAACCCCACATCTGACAGAGGCTGATCAAAATATAAAAAAAATTTAAGAAACCTGACATCAAAATACCAAATAATCCAGTTATATATGAAGTACAGGTTAAAACAGCTAATTCTCAACAGAAGAATCTCAAATGGCCAAAATACACTTAAAGAATTGTTCAACCTCCTTAATCAGATTGGAAATGCATAAGCAACTCTGAGATAACTTCTTGCACATGTCAGAATGGCTTAGATCAAAAACACCAATGATGGCCTATGTTGGAGAGTATGCTTAGTAAAGGGAACACTTCTCCACTGCTGGTGTGAGTAAAAATTGTACACTTACTTTGGAAATTGGTATGGAGGTTCCTCAGAAAATTGGGAATCAATCTTCTTCAAGATCCAGTGATACAAATCTTGGGTATATACCCCAAGAATTCTCATAAGACTAGGACACTTGCTGAATGATGTTCATATCAGCATATTCATAATATCCAGAATATCATCATGCCCCTCAGTCAAAGAGTGGATAAAGAAAATGTAATACATTTACACAATGAAGTATTACTCAGCAGTAAAAAGACATCATGAAATTTGTAGACGAATGGGTCTAGAAAAAATCATCTTGTGTGAGGTAACCCAGTCCCATAAAGGCAAACATGGTATTGGAATCATTGATAGGTGGATATCAGCTCAAGTTGGGATTTAAATCTATACAAAAGTTTGTTGAAAAGTGTTTTCTCATTTCAATTGTTTTAATTAAGAACCTGAAGATACCATACAATTTGCCTTCAATATATCACACTTGAGCTTCCTCTGCTTATCCTGCTCCTGCCCACCTCCAGGATGCAATCTCATTTTATACACAGTCTTTGTAGTATGGTGTAAATACTTATATCTTCCAAGGACTTTCTAATGTTAGAAATATGTGGACATACCAAATACTACTAAAGCTCTATACCAACCTCAGGATTCTTGATAAGTTCCATGTCTTCTTGAAGTCAGTAGTGAACTGTGTGCTATCTCAGAAAACTGGAAATCACTCATTTCTTTCCTCATATTGAATTTTCTCAGTAGTTCTCTCACAACTTATTCTGTCCCCCAGTCTTTAAAACCCATTGGGACTTCTACAGTGTTGAAATATTATTTCTCATGACTCTTATGAGGTAGTCAGCAAGGACTGATAAGCCTTTTACTGTCTCAGTTCATGTACCCTAAATATAAAGGGGGTTACGAGGTCACGGTGCTTAGATTATTTGCCCCCACACCTTACACAATTATTTGTTTTTATTGGTTCTGTCCCACATCCAGCAAAAGCTCATAGCAGGCTGTGAGAGATTAGTTCTTTTCTTGCTGAAACTTTTCTGTAATTCTAGCAATTTTGGTCTTTGATGAACATTTTCTCATATACCTAAATGCAATAAAGATTAATGTCTGTCATTAATTTCCTGGTCATGTATTTTCTATTTATCTTTATCAAAAGCAGAACTCAAGGTGTATCTTTTGCTTTTTCTATGTCACTCCCTTCCTATTGCTACAAGATATCATTGAGTTATAGGACTAGGGTGGTAGATGGTTCTCTGTATTTCTGATTTAATTTGATCCATCTTATACCCAATAAATATAATAAACACTAGCAGACAATTACTTTTATTTCATTCAAAATACCTACTCTATTGAAAACCAATATCAAATCATCAGCTTCCCAGATCTTACCTGATGCAGTTCCTACATTATACTAGCATTATTAACCAGAGCTAACACTTACTAAGAGACACATCTCTCATTATGCACAGCAATGGCCATGTTGTTTCCAAAGCCACTCACTTATAATTCTGACCTTTATATGCCATTCCCAGTCAGAAACCAGTCACATACCTCTTAATCATGCCTGCCACTCCATACAAACAGAAAAAGAAAACTATGCTGTGATTTCACTAATTTGCAATCGCTGTCTCAGTGGCTTCACCTTAGCAATGTATCTTCCCATATTATATTACTGACATCTCTACCACAACCCCCCTACTACCTTACAAGGTAAAAAAAAACATATAAAATTCTGTTTGAAACTCCACTAACTTATGCACAATATTTTCAGTTATTTTTCTCCTTTTCCATATCAAGAATAACATAATTGTCCTACCCAATCTCACTGGTAGTTTTGCTGTGTCCATTTCCTCCAAACTACTTCATGTGCTGATAATATTCCTTCTAATAGAGAGAAGGAGGAAAGTAGATGAGACCAGGCCCATGGCTCAGCGATCCCCACCTAGCAGGCAGCAAAATTAGGTCTACTAGGCATGCACAAGCAGAAGAGCATGGCAGATTCCTGCATGGCTCTCAGAGGCAGTGAGAAGCTCTGCCATGCTGGGCTGGGTGGAGCAAGCAGGCATTGCCATATTTCCCTAGCAATGGTGCTGCTTAAGTTTTTAAGAAGTGCTTAGCATTTTAGGAAGGGCTCCTGGACATAAAGAATTATGGATACACAATAGAACCGATTCAGACATAAAAGACCTCTAAATGGGTCACAGTGTTGGATAAATGTACACAGGCTTGGGAAAGAAGAAAAAGAATATAGACAGTTATAAAAAGTAAATGGTTTTTAAAAAGTAAAGTTTTTAAAGAGACAGAGTACAGACAATCATAGATTAAAAGAGTAAAGATAATAAAATAAATATTAAAACGTAATAGAGTAAAAAAAAAGCCATGTAAAGATGTAGTATTCACAGAGAGTCTGGATTATGTATACTATTATGTTTTCTTTGAATTTTTGACTGCAGAGAGACATTTGATTCTGAGAATTGCTAAGCTAAACCAACACACACACACAGACACATACACACACATAAATATATATATAATTTTTATTTTTTAAATTTTTTCCCTTTTTGATTACTTAAAAAATACCAATCCAAATTCCCACTTTCTCCCCTCTCCCATTCCCCTCCCTCTCCCTCCACAGACCCTTCCCCCACCCCTGCAACCCTAAGGGAGTGCCATGCACCTCCCCCTGTTGAAAGTCCAAGGCCCTCCCTACTTTGTCTAGGTTGAGCAAGGTTTACATCCAAAGAGAATAGGATCCCATGAAGCTGGTAGATGCAAGTAGAGACACAGCCCAGTATCACTATCAGTGGCCTCTCAATGTGCTCCAGCTGTAAACCCCCTTCTGAGGGGCTTGGTTGTTCCTATGCTTGTTCACTCCCAGTAAAGCTGGTTTTGATGAGCTACCATTAGCTCAAGCAAACTGTCTCAGTGGATGACCCCTTCATGGTCTTGAATTCCTTGCTCATACTCTCTCTCCCTGCACTCTTCAACTGGATCTTGGGAGTTCAGTCCAGTGCTCCAATGTAGGTCTCTGCCTCTGTTCCCCATGTGTTTTTGGACAAAGGTTCTAAGGTGATATGGAAGATAATCATCAGTCTGACTACATGGTAAGGTCAGTTCAGACACCCTCTCCTCTGTTGCTTAGGGTCTCAGCTGGGTTCATCCCTGTGAGTTCCTGGGCATTTTTTCTAGAGCCAGGTTTCTTGCTAACTCCATAATGACTCCCTCAAGTAAGATATCTCTTTCCTTGCTCTCATATCTGTCCTTCCTCCATCTCAACCATCTCACTCCCTCAAGTTCTTCTCCACCCCTTTCTCCCCTCCCTCTACCCACTGCCTCCCTGCTCCCAAATTTTTGTCTGATTCCAATTTCCTATACCTATACTCCTTAATGTGTTCCACATAATAGAAACAGAAGAGTCATTGCCAAACTCTTTTTATGAAGCTACATTTACCCTGATACCAAAACCACATAAAGACTCAACCAAGAAAGAGAATTACAGACCAATCTCATTCATGAACATGGATGCAAAAATTCTCAATAAAATTCTGGCAAACTGAATCCAAGAACACATCAAAAATATCATCCATTATGAACAAGTAGGCTTCATCCCAGAGATGCAGGACTGATTCAAAATATGAAAATCAAACAATGTAATCCACCATATAAATAAACTGAAAGAAAAAAATCATATGATCATTTCATTGGATGCAGAAAACGCATTTAACAAAATTCAACATCCCTTCACGATAAAGGTCTTGGAGAGATTAGGGATGCAAGGATCATATCTAAATATAATAAAAGCAATATATCGCAAGCAGACAGCTAATATCAAATTAAATGGAGAGAAATGCAAAGCAATTCCACTAAAATTAGGGACAAGACAAGGCTGTCTGCTCTCTCCATATTTCTTCAACATAGTTCTTGAAGTTTTAGCAATAGCAATAAAACAAATAAGGAGATCAAGGGACTTCAAATTGGAAAGGAAGAAGTTAAACTTTTGTTATTTGCAGATGATATGATAGTGTATATAAGTGACCCCAAGAACTCTACCAGAGAACTCCTGCAGCTGATAAATACCATCAGTGAAGTGGCAGGATACAAGATCAACTCAAAAAAATCAGTAGCCCTCCTATACACAAAGGATAAAGAAGCAGACAGGGAAATCAGAGAAACATCACCTTTTACAATAGCCACAAATCACCTAAAATATCTTGGAGTAACACTAACAAAAGAAATGAAAGACCTATTTGACAAGAACTTTATGTCTTTGAAGAAAGAAATTGACAGAGATACCAGAAAATGGAAAGATCTCCCATGCTCTTGGAGAGGAAGGATCAACATAGTAAAAATGGCAATCTTACCAAAGCCAATCTATGGATTCAATGCAATCCCCATCAAAATCCCAACACAATTTTTCACAGACCTTGAAAGAATGATACTCAACTTCATATGGAAAAACAAGAAACCTAGGATAGCCAAAACAATCCTGTACAATAAAGGAACTTTCTAGTGTTTGAGTCTGTGTTTTTCCAGCTCAAATAAGGAATGATCATCCTTCTTTGGCAATCCTAGTTCATTAAATGTGCATGGTCTATATTTTTCACATACACCAGATTTTCCCATTTGTGTGCAACAAGTTCTAAATTGTTAATTGCTTAAATCTGTTAAAATGCTGGTGTCTTCCTGCTCATGAACTTTATATGTAAGCAGTGGTAAAATGAAGGTGTGATGTGGAAGGAGAAAATTGAAAAGGAGTTCTAAGAGAGGGAGTTATATTCCTGATCCAGAAAATCACTGAGCTGGATTTGGTGTGGTGGCTAATCATATAAACCACACTACTTTTCGGTTTCAACATACTCAGTTAGCATGTCAGGATATGAAATGTGATTCCACAAAATAAAATCTAATTTAAAAAATAATGTGATGTTATTTTAGTTTCTTATACTATCAAGGTGTGGTGCGGGAGAATTGTCTGTATTCTGTCAATAATGATTTAAATAAATGCTGACTAGCCATTAGCCAGGATGTATAGGTGGGACAACCAGACAGGAAGTAGAGTGACGCAAGGAGAATAGGAGAATTCTGGGAAGCAGGAAGCTCTCTCAGCACTCCCGCCCAGACCATTGAAGAAGCAGGATGTGACCTGCCCTGCTGAAAAAGTTACTGAGCCATGTGGCTAACATAGATAAGAGGAATGGGTTAATATAACTTATAAGACCTAATACTTAGCCTGAGTTAATGGGCCAATCAGTTTATAACCTAATGTAGACTCTCTGTGTGATTTTCTCAGGGAATAAACAGCTGGGGGTACCCAGCTGGACATAAACCCTGACAAGCAGGCCCCTCATGTTACAAAGGTGGGAGGGAGAGAGAGAAAGAGAGAATTTCATAGATATTTAGGTTCCTCTTTTTGAATTCCATTCAATCATGATTATTTTAATAAACAACCATTGCTGACAGTCCTAGAAATCTACAAATTAAATTCCATGATATCCAGGAGTTTTATGAACATTCCTCTTGCCAACACTTTTCCCATTTTTTCCACTACCAAGATACCTCATTGTACTCACTACCAGATATGGAACTTTATTTTCCACAAAAAACCAAGTGCCCTGATTGCACAAACCCCCATCACCCCACAAATGAAAACTTGTCTGTTCATCAAGGTTGAGGAGAGTAATAAAGGCCCAGCTAGTCTGTATCCCATCATCTTATTGTTGCTCTGTTTTATTTCCTGACTACTGAGGAAATTCCTTCATGAATAATAGTAATTTTGTGAAAAGTTTGATCAACTTTTCTTACCTTGAGTCTATTTGATAATAAATAGTTAAAACTATAAAAAGGAAGAAAATTACAAATCAACATCCCTAAAGACAATGAATTGGAAAGAAAATGAGATAATAAACAAAATGAAACCCACTAGCATGTATAAAATATGACATCTGTGTGGGAACAGAAAATATGCAGATCTTTAAAGGACAGCACTCTGTGTGTTAAATATTAACCTGTAATATTATCTTTTGAAATCTCCACCTCACATTGTCCTGGAAGGTTTCCTCAAAGCAGTGTGGAGAAAATAAATACTACACATTGCTTGTTCTTAGATGTCTGGTCCTCAAAGCAAACAAGATTTTTACAATTTTTGAAAAAGGGACATAACATTGTGTAAAATAAAGCACTCAGTAATCTAAAAAATGTACTTAAGTCAAATAACCAGCAAATTCCAAAATAAAAAAGATAGACTTCAATCTAATTTTTTTGTATGAGTAATCAACAATCACAAATGAAAATGGAAAGTAAGTGGTTTTACAATGCCATAAACTCAGGAAAGGTGTCTCCTCCAGTGTCAACTTCTTGAGATGCATAGAGGAAGTATGGCTTTACTACATTAATTGGAACTTCACTGAACAGGAGAGACAGATGCTATATGAAAAATAAATGAAATAAGTTAAAGGACAAAATATGGATAAATAGATGTGAGTACTCTTAAAGCTATAAATATTTATTTAAGATTATTAATAATATGCATTTATATTTTAAATACAGCAATTCATTGACTTTAAAGCCAATAATTTTTAGCTATTAGAGTCTACAAGTCTCCCCCACACAGTGAAGATTTATTACTTTGTGGTCTAGAGTCAAACTCATTATACTTCATAAGGAACTGTCATTAGATGGCCAAGATTGACACAATATTCAGACAGAAGAGTAAAGACAGGGAACTTAAATTTTCACTTATATTTCAAAACTTAGGACAAATTAGTTATCATGAAGTCTTTTCAATATGGTATATAGTTAAATATAGATTAGTGAAATGGAATCAGGTGCTCCAAATGAACACTCAAATACATTTGTGTACATGTATATGTACGTGTGAGGGTTCTACTGTATGTTCACAGTTATACAGAGACAAGGTCAACATCAGAGTGCCTCCTCCATTCAATTCCAGCATATTTTCTTTGAGACAGAGTCTGTCATGTATCCTAGAGCGCTCACCATCCTGTTATGCTAGTAGATCAATTCTGGAATTATAATGGGATTGTGTGTGTGTGTGTGTGTGTGTGTGTGTGTGTGTGTGTGTGTAAAATATCACTTCATTTCAAAAACTTTTGATATTTACAGATAACACAGTCATTTTCAAAACCATTGGGACAAGTGGATTCAATATGAAAACTAAGTTCCTCACTCAACAACACATAAAGATTTCCTATATACCAATACATATCTAGATACTAAAGCTTAGAAAAGACAGCTATTCATTATGAATTCATTATTGTCACATTAATAAAATGATTGGTAATATGGAGGCAGAAATATGTGAAAACTATTATAATAAACAAAACTATGTTATTTGTAAAATGAATTATATACTCAAACAGGCATGGTGACACAAATAGAGGATTTTGCTGGAACAATAATTGCCAATTAGTTAAGAAAGTACTGAAAACTTGAACAGTAGGTGTTTCTATAGAAAGAAACATAAACTATGTCTAATTAAATAAATTGAATATAATACCTATAGAAATAGTAAGATATATACAAAATATTTCAATTTATAAATATATCTAGCAAACATACTACTACATGAAAAGCTAAACAAATAATGGAATGTTACATGCAAGAAATTAGTAATTGGAAAGGAATGGAAAAAAATAAAATGCGACTTACAGTGCTACCAGCTAGGTGTGGTGAGTGTGTCTTCAGTGAAACCTCTCAGAAGTTAGGGAGTAGCACTTCACCCCTGCCTGAGTCTGAGATTATCATGAGCAAGCTTGTGAGACCCTATATCAGGATCATAAAATAAACAAGAATAAATATTGAGAAACTGTAAAACATCTACACTTAAGCAAAAAATTATTTTCATATGATTAGTAAGATCTACATATAGTTTAGAAAGGTCCAAATTCCTAGGCAAGTAGTTTCAATAGTATTATGACTGCAATATAGAGATTACATACAGTGGGCATATAATCCTCCATATATGCCATTCTTCCAATAATCAACATTTTTCTAAAATTTGTATAGAACACGAGAAATCTAGTATTGATGAAACTGTCCTGAGAATAAGAACAAGGTCATTTTACTCACACTTCCTGCTTTGAGACGTGCTGATATATAACACAACACAGACACAGTTATAAACGCAAACGTATCTGAGATAAATTAAGGGCTCAAAAATGTCATTTACTACTAATCATTTAAATCATCTTATAAATTGCTAAAGGATATACTAGTTTCTCAAATGTTCTATTCTAATGGAATAACACAGTAAAATTTGAATTTTCACTTACATCACACATATAGATGATTTTTATATTTATTTATTTAGGAATGTGTGTGTGTTTATGTGTATGTGTGTTCATGCCTGTATGTCAGAACAATCAATGAAAAGAGCCAATAAATCTAAAGTGACCAGTAAGTATTATATGAGATGATTTAGAAAGAAAAAAAGGGAAAATGATGTAATTATAGTTTCAAATTTTTTAAAATATATTTAAACAAAGGAACAGATGACATACTAAAATGTAGGTCTAATTTCAAAAATACACATGATATGTCTTAAAATTATTCTCTAAAACACTGGTAAAAGCAATACTTTCTATGATGTACAGCCATAAATTTTCTGAAAGAGAGATAAATCCGCATTTCCTCACTCTGTGACGGGTCTAACTTGATGTGTTTCCATAATTGTCTACCCTGGCAAAGGATGCTGGAGAAGTAAACATTTCCTATGGAAAGAATAAGAGGAGGCCAGTTATCAATTAATTAACTATATAATATACTTATGAAAATTTGAGGTACTCTGGTGCTATCTAGAATTTCACATGAACTTGAGAAGAGTAAGTGTCAACAGCAATGCTCAAAGACAAATCTTTTCCTTCATATGAGGTAAAGGATACTGGAGAAAATGTAACTCATCCAAGGGTTTTAAAAAATATCATTTTAACAAGGGGAGTACACAAACAAATGGTTATTAATACTTAATGGTCATCACATAAAATGTAACAGTAAACAACCTAACAGTGTGCCTTTAGTTACTAAGAAATATGTATCTACATTGATAAAGTTATGTGCATGAAACATCAAAGAAGGTTTTAAAAGGAACTGAAATTGAATGAGAAGAAGGAGGGATGTATTGGAGGATTTAGTGAGGAAAGCATCAGGGTAAATTATGAAATAATACTATAACTTTAAAATTCAAAGAAACAATTTTCAAAAATATAAAAATAACTGCATCTTGACATAAATTCCTGGTATTTATCTTTCCCTAGTGAGATATGAAGAAATAATGACATCCATAAAATTGAAAGAAAATGGCTTTGAAATTCTCATTTGTGAATAACTGTGCTTATTGGGTTACAGATGGAATCCAGGCACATGCATCATGATAAAGCTCAGCTCAGCAACGGCTATTACTTGAGGCAGCCACAGAGCAAGATCTTCTCTGCCATGACAGTCAGCATCTCCAGTGAACAGACCCCACTACCTCAATGATCATTTGCTGTGTTTTTAAATAGGCCACATTAATAAGTCTTTTCAAAGATTTAAGTTCACGAGATTCTTTGGCAATGTAAGTAAATGTTTCCATAGCCCAGGAAACATCCTCCTGGAAGCAAATGCTTTAATTCACAGAAAATGGATTCACAACAGAGAAAATACTCCATTCCATTATATAAGGAAAAACCCAGGCAACAGAACAAGCTCTTGCAAGATTCATATATTCGTTTGTTACTTAAGTCATCTCAGATTGAGAATGAGGAAAGGAAATGGTAAGACTGCCTGATTCTTGGTATAATCTGAGGTCTAAATGAAATGAGCTTTCCAGTAAACTTGTCACAGGGGTGGACAAAGGACTAGTAGTTTTTTCTAATGTTAATTCTTTTGTCACAAATATATGATTCCATCATTAACTACTCATTTTTGAATAACAATGAAAACAGCCATTAATCAAACATGACATAATAAATTATAATGATTTTTGTTTGTATTTTTTTTTGTAAAGATGGGTTTGCCAGATAGGATTTCTCTGTGTAGCCTTGGCTGTACTAGAATTCATTCTGTAGACCCGGCTGGCCTAGAAATCACAGATCTGCCTACATCTGTCTTCCAAATGCTAGAATTAAAAGTGTGAGACATCACTGTCCAGCCATAATAAATTCTTGTCCCTCAATTATTATATAATTATATACTTTTCAGTAAGTATAATATCATGAATAAATGATGGATGGAAAATCCAGAAAACCGTATGTTCTTTATTTAAGATTCCTCTCCTTGAAAAGTTTTCCATCACTATATCTTCTGTCTCCCCATAGTGTATGCTTTGTGCTGACCTCATGGTTTGATACCACAGCATTACTTTAGAAATTCCACGAGCCGCAGGCTACAACTTTCTAAGCCACAAAAGCCACACTGAACATTGTTATAATAATGTAGTCTCTGAAAAGACTTGCTGGGTTATTTTTAAGCAAGCCCATGTTTGATTTCTAAGAATCAAATTAAGACTGCCTTCTCCCTAACTCATCATCCCTATAAAAATTACACTAGAATAAGTAGAATAAACCCATTTTAGTAGAGAGACCATGCATTGCCATCGCAGTAGAAGCTGTTGCCTCTCTGTGCAACATACCTGGCTTCTATTGAAAGCCTGGTTCTGCAAATCATCCTCTTCCCAGAATTCCTTTTAACAAAAGAGAGGAATGACATATTAGCATGGTAGGATAATTGCCCAAATCAAGGATAAGTATAAACGAAGATGGCTTGTTCCTTCCCAGCAGACCAGACCTAAAATAATTACACAAAACTATATTAATTGCAATATTTCTTGGCAAATGGCTCTATAGTATGCCTAGATGAAACTCTTACATCTTAAATACCTATTTCTATTATTTTATATTTTACCATATGGATTGTGGTTTACCAGTAAGGTTCTGAGTGTCTCTCTACTTTTGGAACTACATGGCATCTGCCTGACTTTGCCTAGTCTGCATATATATATATATATATATATATATATATATATATATATATATATACATACATACATACATACATACATTCAGAAATCTCTGCTTGGCTAAATTGTGCCTTGCTATAGGCCCAAAGCAGATTCTTTATAAACAATGGTGATAAAACACATTCATAGCATACAGAGGGAAATCCCGCATTACCTCATATTTTCTGTCTAAATAAAAAGGAAGGTTTTAACTTTACAATAGTACAATTACATATACAAAACAGGTACAAGGGGGTGGAGAGATACCTCAGTGGTTAAGAGCATTGCCTGCTCTTCCAAAGGTCCTGAGTTCAATTCCCAGCAACCACATTGTGGCTCACAACCATCTGTAATGAGGTCTGGTGCCCTCTTCTGGCCTGCAGGCACATATGTAGACAGAATATTATATACAAAATAAATAAAAAAAACAGGTATCAAGCAAGAATTACAATATTTATATCTACTTTATCTTTTATCATAACTAAGGAAAACTATAATTATAACTATTCTTCAACTATATCAAAGATTCAAGAATGATATATTACTTAAGTAAATAGAAAGTGCATTATAAACAACTTCCAAAACTCTAGAATTGACAAGAGACATCGTGCTGCCTTAATAGTCACTCAAAGTTCTTCTATAAATTGGGGCATCCATATTTGCCTAAAGGCCCATAGCATCCAGTAGACATTTTCATGAAGCAGTAACATTCAAAGCCAGTTCTGCCTACATTGGAAGTTTGTCAGTCACTTTCTTCTGTATCCTGCAGAATGTCTGGCAGGTACTTTCATGAAGCAGGAATCCTGAAATACTGTCATAACTTTTTAGGCTTATTTTAGCAGTCATTTTTCTTTGGGTCCTGCATGTCCAGTTCATACAGCATAAAATAAAACAGCCCAGACAAGAGCAGTTACTTGCCCAAATGGCTAACAAATTCTATAATGAGCCTCTTTGATACCCATAACCCTCTCGAATCTATGTTGCTTACTCCAAACCATCATATAAGGTAGGCTTTGGGAACTTCTACAAATTAAAAAAAAATTGTCCCTCCATCCTTGTATTTTCTCCCTACACTACCTCTGTTTCCTTCTCTTTCCACTACCTTTTTTTTTAATTTTTCATTTAAAAAATTTACACTTCCTCCCCTTCTCCCACCTCCCTCCTGCTCCCCCACTAACCCTTCTCCCTCCCCCTCCATCTTTAAGAGAGGGCAGTTTACCCTGCCCTGTGGGAAGTCCAAGGTCCTCTCCCCTCTATCCAGGCCTAGGAAGGTGTGCATCCAAACAGACTAGGAACCCAATACATGCAGAAGAGATAGGTCCTAGTGCCATTATCGATTACTTCTCAGTCCACACCCATTGGTAGCCACATTCAGAGAGTCCGGTTTGATCACATGCTCGTTCAGTCCTGGTCCAGCTGGACTTGGTGAGCTCCGATTAGATCAGGCACACTGTCTCAGTGGGTGGACCAACCCCTCGCGGTCCTGAATTCCTTGCTCATCTTCTCCCTCCTTCTGCTCCTCAACTGGACCTCGGGAGCTCAGTCCATTGCTCTGATGTGGATATGGGTCTCCGTCTCTATCTCCATCCATCGGACAAAATTTCTATGGTGATATTCAAGATATTCATCAGTGTGACTACGGGACAAGGCCAGTTCAGGCACCTTCTCCTCTGCTGCCCAAGGACCTAGCTGGGGACATCTCCGTGGACATCTGGGATCTCCTCTAGAGCCAAGTCTCTTGCCACCCCCAAAATGGCTCCCTTAATATAGATATCTTCTTCCCTGCTCCTATATCCCCCCTACCTCCATCTCCAACCTCCCACTCCCCCAAGTTCTCTCCAGTCCCTCCCCTCTCCCTTCTCCTTCGTCCTCTTTCCTTCTCCCAGCTCCACCCCCACCCTTACCCCCACCCCCGTGTTCCCAACTTTTGCTTGGTGATCCTGTCTGCTTCCAAATTCCAGGAGGATCTATATTTGTTTTTCTTTGGGTTCAACTTGCTGTTTGGCTTCTCTAGGCTTGTGAACTATAGGCTTAATGTCCTTTGTTTATGGCTAGAGTCCACTAATGAGTCAGTACATACTATATTCAACTTTTTGGGTCTGGGTTGTCTCACTAAGTATAGTGTTTTCTATTTCCAACCATTTGCATGCAAAATTCAAGATGTCATTGTTTTTTACTGCTGAGTAGTACTCTAATGTGTATATATTCCACACTTTATCCATTCTTCCATTGAGGGGCATCTAGTTTGTTTCCAGGTTCTGGCTATTACAAATAATGTTGCTATGAACATAGTTGAACAAATGCTTTTGTAGTATGATTGGGCATCTCTTGGATATATTTCCAAGAGTGGTATTTTTGGATCCTAAGGTAGGTTGATAGGTTGATTCCCAATTTCCTGAGAAACTGCCACACTGATTTCCAAATCAACTGGTTGTACCAGTTTGCATTCCTCTTTCCACTACCTTGTTGAAAAGGTTGAATGTTCTTTTCTTGGCAAAAAACCTGTACACATATATTTGAAGCACTAATTGATCTATTAATTTTAAAAGATAAATAAATTATTATAGAAGGAGGACATGAAGTTTTAAAAGATATTTGACAGGGGCATCAAGGATGAGTTTAAAGGTGAAGAATGACTGGATAAATAAAGATTTACCATATATACATATTTAATTTCAAGGACTCAGTCAAATAAACTTAATAAGCCTCATGTGAGCCTTTTATTAATTGTGATTCTAAGCTATGAAAGGACATTGAAAAACTATGATCCATGTGGCATATTTCTAGGAGCCAATGGGTTTTTAAGCATGCATATGTGTGAGTACCAAAGGATTATCAAGTAAAGACTATAAGGCTATTTCTGAATCTCTGTCAATGAAAATTACATTGATATTCATGTAAAAAGGAGGATCCTGTGATATGATATTTCCTAGAAATGATTATGAGAGCTTCTCGATATACAATTTTAAGATAATGCTGTGGTTTCAATAATAATGCGGCCCATAGAATCATAAATTTAAATCTAAGTCATTAGGGAGCAGCAATATTAGGAGAGTTGACCTTATCTGAGTAGACATGACCTTCCTGGAAAAAGTGTGTAACTGGGGATATACTTTGAGGATTCAAATGCTCAAGTCATCCTGAGTGTTTCTATTTTTGCTGCCTACAAAGCCAGATACTGCATAACACTTCACTAAGGAAAAATTTCTAACATCAAATGATAACAATTTTTGTCATTGTTATGCATCATGTTATTTAATTTTTTGATCAAAAAATTTATATATAGAAGAAAAATGACTAAATATAATTAAAGGTGTTTAGCTCTCTGAATTCGTCCACCTTTTCTACGTTTTGTTTAAAATCCATGTCCTCATTGATATGTTTATCACTATGGCTGAAATGCAAGATTTCTTTCTCTTAGGTTTTGTAAAAACATTGTGGACAAGGATTAAAAAAATCCTGTAAGAATACAAACAAAGGAAAAATTTCCTTAAAACCTGTAACATAAGAATTAATACTCAAAAGTCTATGCATGGGTAATCTTAATTAAATAGACCATACTATATTTATAAATTGGATACAATTCTTGAAGAGGGAATTAAGTAGAAACAATAAGTAGATGAGAAAAAGATTGTAAAATATATAAAATAAAAGATGTGCTTATGATCTTTAAAAGTTCTAAATATTTTGGATACAAATGGAGTTATGGATGATGATATTTTCCTATGAATGAAAACATAGCCAATGTAGACAAAGCCTGAAAGATTAGAGCCATGTTGCGGAGTATCAGCTCCTTACACAATATTTATGGAAAATGGGATTTAAGGGTGATTGTTTAATTGCTTACATTTATGAACTATTAAGTTTTTAACAATCTAGCTATGGTATTAAAACTTAATTATGTATATCTAATCACATACATCTTTGGTAACTTTATTAAGCTTAAATAATTTGGGGAAATGTAGTTATAAAAAGAATTGTTATTTTATAAAAATAGGCTAAAGTGGAGTGGTAAAAGGAGGTGACCAGTCTCAAAGAGACTGTATTTATGATTTAAAGTGTATGTTGAAACCAAAAGGCCCTCACTTAAACACTGAAATTGTAAAGGTCAATACCATAATAACAATCAAGTGTAAAAACCTAATTGCATCAGTGTTTTCAGAGTTTCTGCCCTGCCCAGTTCCCACAATCATTAAGTCCCAAAGAAATCACACAGAGGTCTACATTAGTTATAAACTGATTGGTCCATTAGCTCAGGATTCTTATTAACTCTTATATTAGTCCATTATTCTTGTCTATGTTAGCCATGTGGCTTGGTACCTTTTTTGGCGAGGCAGTCACATCTTGCTTCTTCTGTGGCTGGGTCAGGACTGCAGAAGGAACTTCCTTCTTTCCAGAATTCTCCTGTTCTCATTGACCTGCCTCTACTTCCTGTCTGGTTGTTCCGCCTATATTCCTGCCTGGCTACTGGCCAATCAGCATTTATTTAAAATATAATTGACAGGATACAGACCATTTTCCCACAGCACATCAGAATTTCATGTTAATTGAAAATTGTTGCAACCTAGATAATTAAGACAGAAAATTAAAGGTCAGTCACCATATAAATTATCTAATTATTTAGTGTTCTTTGAACTATGTTTGTAGCCATGCTATTATCATGTTTACTTCGAATTTTCTGACTGTGAAGGAGCTTAGTACAGAGAGGCATTTCATTGTATGGGCTGCTAAGCTAAACCAACATGTATACTTTCAAGGTATCTTTATTTCAAAATATGGATCTAAGGATATTATGAGTTGGAAAATAGTTTGCCTTTTGTTTCCACAGAAGATGAGAACCTGTGACATCCTCCAGACTAATGTGGATTGATTGATCAAGATCCACTGAAAGGTCACCTTAAACACACCTCAGAAAATTACCTCACCCAATAAAAAGCAGGAAGCAGTTTGGAGAAAACTATGCACATATTCCCAAATATTGTTTATAAATCTTTCTTTACATTTAAATGGGGACATGCTATGGAGATTGTTGTTGGTATAGATCTTGGCCTATTGATGCAAATTTAAGGTCAATCTTGTTATATGTATATTTCTGCCCTTGGTTAAGGAATTGTGATTGTGTATTTCATTTAAAAATGTAATGTATAATTAAGAAATATAGGTTAATAGTCATATTTAATAGTCAAACTTGTAGTCATGTTTGTTTTTCTAGTTGTACAGAGATGCATTTCAGATGGATATGCATTCTTCAACCCTTTCAAAGACTACAGAATATGAAATTTCAAATGCTTAAGAACTTAGGAGTTTTTATGACATGAGACACTTCTGGCAACACCAATTACTTCAAAAGGAAGATGGGCATCGAAAAGGCTAACTCATGGATTTGGTTAGTCATTTGAGCAAAAAACTGCTCTTGCCTGTAGTGCTTGATGAACTGCACAAGCAGGACTTACAGAGAAATGACTGCTGAACTTGCCTAAAGGAGAAATGGTCCTTAAGGGTTCCTGCTACATGAAAGAGTCCTCCAGATGTTCTGCAGGAGACAGAAGAAGGTGACTGACAAACTGCCAATGTAGGCAAAACTGTCTTTAAACTTCCTGCTTCATGGAGAAGTCTGCTGGATACTAAGGGCCTGTAGGCTTAAGACAGATGCCCCAATGGTACAGAATTCTGGGTGACTGTCCAGGAAGCAAGATTTCTCTGTCAAGTCTAGAGATTTTGAAGTTGCTTACATTACATTTCATATTTACTTAGGTAATAGCATATCCTTTTATAGTCTTTGATGGGGTTGAAAATATATAGTTATAGTTTTCCTTAGTTTTGATAAAACAAAATATATGTAAGTATTATAATGCTAATTCTTACTTGATACCTCTACAGGCACTTTCTTCTGTGTCCTATAGAATGACTGGCAGTCTCTTTCATGAAGCAGGAACCCTAAAAGACTGTCTCACCTTCTTTAGGCAATTTCAGCAATCATTTCTCTGTGGCGCCTGCATGTCCATTTCATACAGCATACCACCAAACATTCCAGACAAGAGCAGTTCCTTGACAAATGGCTAAAAAATCTCCATAATGCTCTCAAAGTAGATTGGTGCTGCCAGGAGCAGATATGTCCCATTGTCATGAAAATCTTATTTTCTTAAAATATTTTAAATGCCAAACATTGTACATCTGTGAAAGATTTGAAGAATAACTATCCATCTGAAATATATCCTTGTACATCTAGAAAAGCTAACTAACATGACTACAAGCTTGACTATTATAGATGACTATCAATTAACAAGTATTTCTTAATCACACATTACATTCTTAAATGAGTGGCATGAACACAATACCAAAATAAAGAGCATATATATACATATAACAAAATAGACCTTATAATTGTATCAATAGATAAAATCCATACCAATGTAAAGTATTCATGTCTATAGTATATCCCAATATAAATGAAAAGAAGCATTTATAAACAGGATTTGGGAATTTGGGCATTGTTTTCCAGATTACTTCTTGCTGATTGGGGCACTGTAAATCAGGTCTTTCATGGGATATCCCGTGTGTTTAGTCTATCTCAGATGTGATGGATATTGGAACACCTAGGCCATTGATTCATGGGATCTTGTTTGATCAAACCATATTAGCCAGTAAGGTATCCACAGTTTTCTATCCTCTGTGGAAACAAAAGCAAAATCTCTTTCCCAAAGCAGCATAGCCTTAGACCCAAATTTTGAAGTCAAGATACCTTTATAGTATATATGTTCCTTTAGCTTAGCAGTCCATACAATGAAATGTCACCAAGTACTTAGCTCATTCACAGTCAAAAACTTCAAAGAAAACACAATAACACATAATCCATACTCTCTGTGTCTATTCCATCTTTATGTGGCTTATTTTTCTTTACTCTCTTAATATATGACTGTCTGTACTGTATCTCTTTTAAAACTTTGTTTTATTTTTTAAATGATTTACTTTTTAAAATAACTCTCTATCCTCTTTTTTTCCCTCTTAAGCCTATGTATACTCTTTTTTATTCTCTCCAAAGCCTATGTACATTTCTTAGCACACCATATCCCATTTAGAGGCCTTTTATGGTTGAATTCATCCTATTGTGTATCTGAAATCCTTTTCTGACAAAGAAAAATTTAGAATGGTAATCAGTGTTGTTGCCATGACCATAGATATTGGCCTCACCACTCTAGGCCTTTTAACATGGCAGAGGTAGTTCATGGCTTGCTCTGAGGGCACCAGGAGGGGCCACACTCACTATCTCAATAATGATAACCATTTGGCCCATGAGGTCATCAAGTAACTTGAAGCACACTGCCCACAAACCACATTCAAGTGCTGGCCTCCTAAAAGAGCCAGAGTTCTTAAAATTCACTTAAAATTGATTAAAATTAAATTAAATTCAGTTAAAAAGTCATCCTCATGGAAAGTGAGATCAACATTTGAGCTAGTTCAGTGAGTCTCACAGCTTATGCAGGAAATGTGGAGGAGAACAGCCACTCTTGGTTAGTTGACATAAGACCCCAGGGAAGCCTGCTACCTTCCTCTGAACCAATGATGAAAGGGAACAGAAGTTTTTCAAAAATGTGTATGCATGATAAAAGAGAAGTGCCCCTGCTATGCTCACCTCCTTTTCTGCACCTATTTACCTAATTGTCAGCTATATGAGTATTTTTATCGAATTATAACATGAATGTTTCCTGGTATGTTATCAATCTTTCATTCCATTAACTTTGAGGCATGTGAGTTTCCTTCTCTGAGGTCTGTAAATGATGAAATATGTTCATTGCTATTTCTGCTTTGTTAAATTGTTTCTAATGTGTGTCACTTAACAATTATCCTGACCCTGAATTCTTACCCTCTCAAAATATTTCATAAGAAAGGAAACATGAAGAAAATAAAATTTATATAGGACCATGGTGCTCAATCTTTCAATCTCAACCCCTTTCTGGGACAAACCAGTCTTTTACTAGGGTCACCTAAGACCACAGGGAAACACAGATATTGACCTTATAATTAATTGCGGTATCAGAATGACAGTTATGCAGTGGCAACACAAATGGTTTTATGATTGGGGATCACCACAACATAGGAAACTGTATTAAACTATTGCTGCATTGGGAAGGTGAAGAACAACTGACTTAGGGTGTACATAGTCACAGGATGATTTGTAAGAAATATAATTAAAAATGACTCATGATTTCAAGGAGCAACTCAAAGTAATTTAACTTCATTAAATTACATAACTTACCTTATTGAAGAGACATGTATTGCTTGTTACACGTTATATGCAAATGAAGATTACAAGTATAAACAGACACCCCTGAAAAGAAAGATACAAGCAATATTATATAAAATAAATCAGGTGTTTAAAAGAGAGTATGAATATATAATGAGAAGGGTGTGAATAAAATGGAAAGTGGAAATACAATAAAATAACAATCTCAAGTAAAAGAGAAAGGATATTTTGGTGAAATGTTTTTTCCATGAAAATGTGAACTGGTCTCTGAACCAATTCAATCTCAAATAATACAGGGAGCAGAACAGAGGAATAAACAGATTGACTTGCTGCACAGTGGCAAGAACAGGCACCTGACAACAGCATCGGTCTAGGGAAATAGAATCTTGGAAAGTAGAATCTGTGAGAATCATAACAGTCCTAGAAAGGAAATGAAGCAGGATGTCATTATTATAGTTCTCTGCTCCCTGAAAGATGTCTATTGGGTACCAGGCAAGAGAGTGTCACCATATCGTGATTTCACTTTTATCTGAGTACTCCTTTTTTACTTACTCCTGTGGTTTCTTAGTCATCTGCAGTAACTAACACCTTCTCCTATGGTGTACCCCATGTTGGTTGGCACCTGTCATAGCCACACATTGCAGCAACATCTGTCAGGGTCCAAACTTGACAAGTTCATACCTTTCACAATAAGGGCATGGGAACTTGAAAGGCTAGGCGGGATAAACAGGGATGCAAAAGAAACACAGAAACAGGATAATACCAAGAAGGCATGCAAGTGAATAGCCATTGCACACATGTTTATTTCATATTATCTTTAAATAACCCATCCAAAAATGCGGAAAAAACTTTTTTGCCATGATATAAGGAACAAAGTGATTACTATCTTAATACACAAAACGCCAAGTAACCACACCCTAGGTAAAGCTATCCTTGTTAGCAGCCACACCTTAAGTTAAACTTCTGGTCAATAACCTTGAAAAATCAAGAATAGTCTTAAACTGTCTGACCTTTAGTCAAGGTGGAACAGATCCACCCCTAAAATAGTAACTTCATATATATGTGTCAAGTGGAAGAAGTCTTTTCAATCTAAAATGTTCGTGGGCTTTCTTAACAATTTTTTGAAGGGAGTGACCCTAGTATAGCAAATATCCTCACACCAAGAGAAAATGTTTCAATTAGAATGAATAGTTTAACAACAGAGAAATTGCATTAACCTGAGTGAGGGAAGAACACGGCAACAACATTTATACACTAAAGGTTCATCTAGTCACTACTTATTTAACTTCATCTCAGTTTGAGAATTATGGAAGAGAGGAAAAAGAGTAGCTGATACTTGGTGTCATGTAAATATTGGATGAAATTACATTGCATAGTACAGTAAATTAGTTACCAGACATTAAAAACTATTAGTAGTATTATCTAAAGGTATTTGTTTTGTCAAAAATATGTGATTTAATAATCAACTCCTAATTTTTACATAACAATGAAATACAGCCATAAACTAACCAAAATGTAGAATAATAATGTCTTATGTCTTATTTACATCTATACACACTCAATCAGCAAAATATATTACTATGATTAAATTACAGGAAATTAAAGAATGTGCAATAAAATACAAATTGTCACACTCAAATCCAACTCTTTTAAAGCCTTTTGTATTATTCTGTCCACCATTCCCCCACATTGTCATTCTCTGTGTACATCTTATGGTTTGGTATTAAAATGTGTTTTCAGAAATCCATAGTATCCCTTAGCATTTTCCCTTCTATAGTATAACAGCCCCACCATAGGTTGTTATAGTAATGGGGTCATTCAAGGAGGCTGATAGGACTTCTTTATGCATAAACATGTATGAATATATAAGGATGGTCACATTAAGACTGCTTTCTCACTAACATATCATCCCTAACTACAAAAACATACAAGCATTAGAAATATTACATAGGTTTGTGTATGATCTGGGTCATCAGAAAGGCTAAGGCTTGGCACTTTGGTAATTGTAGCAGGAATAACCTCTCCATGTAACATATGCAGCAACTTGTATAATACAAGACTGTGCAGATCACCCCCTCCCCTGCATACCTTTTCATAGAAAAAAAAAGAGGAAAAACTCACTAATCTTGAGAATATTTGTCCACATCAACAGTAGGCTCGATTTTCTTCATTTATATTACTTTATCATAGACTTCATCTAATGAGACTTTAAAGGCTCCCAGAATTATACTTTGTTTTAATATTTTTCTGTAGATTCTCTGCCTCAACACAAATTTGGATACTTTCCTTAATAGTTTACAAGAGATATCACTTCCTCCTCTCTCTCTCTCCTCCAACATATAATATCACTTTATAAGCATTCTTTAATACTGGGATATGTCACTTAAATCTGCCAAGGGCTTTCAGTATTTTAAAGATCCAATGGAATAAAGGGATAAGCAAAGATATTAAATGTTCATGAGAGGCTCAAAGTTTCTGCTGTGAACACAATACTATTAGCCCTAATTATTTGGGCTTCATACATAGACTTACTTATCCTTAGCTCTCTCTGAAATACTTACTCTACTTCTACCGTCCTCTATCTTCTGATTTCCCTGGGAACTTGACTATGGATGGACAAGTATCTCTGTGGGCTAACATGAGCCAGGCTATTACAGACCTCTCTTGACTTGAGGGATAATAAATGCTCAAATATGATGTAGGATTCCCCTCTGTATGCTCTTAAAATGTTTTATTACCATTGCTTAATAAAGAATCTGCTTTCTGCTAATGGCTTAACAGAGTAAAACCAGGCAGAAATTCAAACAGCAATGTAGGTGTATATTAGGCAGAGTTGAGGTGACACCAAGTAGCTGCCACAAAAGATAGATACCCACTGTAACCTTAGCAGTAAACCGCAAGCTTTGTGGTAAAAAGCAAAATAGTAAGACAGCTAATTTAAGAAATAATAGCTAGCTAGATATATGCTAAAGCTATTAGAAAAACAGTATCGCAACTAATATAGTTTCTTTGTAATTATTTCAGGGCAGGGCAGCTGGACAATAAACAATCAGCCTCCATCTACAAGAAAACTGTTTGATTTATTTGCTTCAATAGCCATAAAACTGATCCCAATGCATAAGGACGCAGTAAAGGAGTGTCTTTGATGATAAGGTGTCTAGAATAGAGAAGGGGCACATATATGAAAGGCATACCTGAAATTTTATAGCTGTCATATTGCAGAGTATAGGTAAAGACACCTTGATCCTGCTATATAATTTCACTTTTCTAATTTAAACATCTCCCTTCTTTAAAAGCCAAAAGGAAGGTGAAGATACATGTTATTAATTATTCCCTGGGACTCTGGTAATAAAGCTTTGATATATGAACATGCCTCTACTTGATATCTCTCAGGAAGAAGGTGAATATCCCAGTATCCTTGTGATTTTAGACACAAAAGTTAAAACACTCAGGGGATCTACCATTAAAGGAAAGGTTCTGACACAGAGACCTCAGTTTCCCTATTAACAACTCAAGCTGTTCCCACTCAAAATTCTGGCTTTGGCAAATTTCATCTCAGAGCATATCTTAGATCACTTTTTTCAGTACTTCAAGAAACTTCAAGAGTACTTTATAGTTTTCCTTATTCCAGATGTTAAAGACAGTTAAACTGGAAAAAGATTTCCCTATCCCTAGATATGCTACCTGCCTACTCTAAGAGACTCATAGTGCACAGAGACAATATCTGACAGTTGGGGAAGCTTTGTTAACCAATTATCTTCAAGAGGTGGGACCAAGTTAGGGTGTGGCTTACTGTGACCCAGAGAAATGGGAGCATAGCCCAGGTGTGCTCTCTGTGGTTTTTTACACATCACAGTTGAGCTTGGACTTCTCATTCCTGTATCATGGGTTTTTCCCCCTATAATAAATATATAATTGCTTTATCTTAGAGCTATCCTGGTTATTTCCCAAATCGAGATAACTGCTACAGTTGGTTCCTGATTCATAGTGCTCAGGTCTCCGGTGTCTCTGGCCAGCTGCTGTCCAATGTTATGCAAGGTTTATATGATTTCCCTCCTACATCCCTCTATTTAATCCTGGGGATTAGCTTTGTCCTGCATTTTTTTTTCTCCTTAAAAGCATGGTTTGATAATAGGGCCAATAATGAGGTGCTTTTAGACATGATACAGTATCATTACCCTAGAGTCTTGACATCCAAATTGGCCTCTTCAAGGGGTAGATGTTCAGTTCCTAGGAATTGGAACCCTATCTGAAGTGAAACAAAGCATGAGATGGGTCGAATGCATTAGGCCAGAAGGACAAAGAGGGAGGCTGAAGCAATGGGGTTGTGACCTATTGCAGCAATGGAATACCCAGAATAACATTCCAGCAGCCCAAAAGACTATGTTTTTTGTGGAAGATATTAAAAGATATTATAGACAAGGTCACCAGCAATTGAGTCTGTACAAGAATACAAAGCAATTGACAAACATTCAGAGGTACCAATGGCCCTGACTTTAAAATGGTTAACAGAGAAACCAATATGGGTTAAACAGTGGCCTCTAACAGAAGAAAAGCTGCAGGCTTTAGAACAGCTGGTACAAGAGCCACTAGATGATCAGCATATTGAAGATTGTACCAGCCCTTGGTAAATTCTTCTATATATAGTTGTAAAATTGTTTGCAACTATTTTAGACAGTAAACTTGGAACTTAACGATCACTTTATTTTGCAGGTTCCCATGAATAGAACATTGTCCCCATGAAAGTGGGAAGCAATTCTAGAGGATAATGTCCCCTCTCTCAAAAAAGTTTCTCCTCAAGGTTGGGAACACAGATTAAGGGTTGTTTACTATTACATATATCAGGTATATGGTTAGGATGGAAACTATGTATGTTCAGAGATAAAAAGAAAATGTGGTACATTTACACAATGGAGTATTTCACAGCAGAAAAAATAGCGACATCTTGAATTTTGCAGGAAAATGTATGGGGCTAGAAAACATTCTTTTGAGTGAAGTAACCCAGACACAGAAAGACAATTATCACAGGTACTCATAGGTGGTTTTTAAACATCAAGGAGGGTCACAAAATACTAGTCTACCTAAAATGCTAGTCTACCTAAAATGCTAGTCTACCTGCATTTCTATAAAAAATCTGTTTTAAAAATTAAAATGGAGACCAATACAGGAAGACAGCAAACAGTGAATCATAGCCTCCAGATTCATGTACATGTTTGTCTGCAAAAATACCTTGAAGATGTACTATCTAAAACTACAATCCAAAGATCAATAAGTCCCAAACCTTATACACAGCAAAGTATATTTTAAGAACTTGTGGACATAATAAAGTTGTGAGAGAATGTAGATTTTTTGATATGGATATAGCCATGGCTAGATCCCAATGCATCCGACTCATGGGATTGTCGAAACCTAACACAAGTGAGACTCAGTGGAATAGCAAATCTATCCTCCTAGCTAGCTTCCTTCTAAATGGATATGTACAGTCTGAGATGATACTTCACAGAAACCTATTATCAGCACTAACCACATTTGTCTTCACTTTCTTCCACAAACCATAAATCTGACTCTTTCAGCCATATACGGGAAACACACCTCCTGGATCCAGATGTGCACAATAAATGCACTGACAAGTCAATCACAATGGATTAACTTCACCAAAGCAAGCATAGCCTAATGACTCCCAGACCTTCATTCAATACATGTGTCTGAATGTCTGTCCTTCCTTCATTTCCTTTGTCTATCCTAGTTACATTAACTCCTGAATCACTGTAGAAGACAGAATAAAAAAAGATATATACCCTGAAGTGGGTGATAAGTACAAATGTCATTTTGTAGAGAAATATTTGAAAGATGGTGGGTAGGAAAGCCAGCACATAGGTGATATCATTCTGCATTGAAAAGCCTTATAAAAAATCATACCACCTCCATCTCCTTGTAACATTTCTGGTTCAGTCCATGTTCCCCATATTATCCCTTTAAAGGGTTCCAAATTCCAAATGGGCTACACCTAAAATAGCAACTAAAATATCACACACAGAGAAGAACAAAAGCATGAAAGGAAAGACAGAGAGATGGAGCAGACAATGGAATAAAAAGTTTGCAAATCAAAAATGTAATAAGAATCTACTGTCCACGATATGCAAACTACAACTCTATCCTCAATAGAATGTCTTATTTAAACAAGTTCTAAGAACAGAAATTTCTCCAATGGAACTGTATCAAAGATCCAAAAACAAAACCATAAAAATCTTAATATTTTAAGTTGTATGGAAGCAAAATCTGAAGAGCACTGTGACAGACTACACAAAACTAAGAGGTATGCAGTTATGTGGATATACACTGAGGTGAACAGTTCACTTAGCCTATCTTTTGGTTGATGGTTAGATGATTGAAAGCTTTCACAATATGAGAAAATGTGAATAGGAGTGCAGAATGCAAACTGTTTGAATAAACATTCCACTACAATTTTAGAATAAAAAGTATATATATATATATATATACACACATATATGTGATCAAGTTTAAACACAGGTATCAGTCATAGTGGCAATATGGCAGGGGAAGAGGACTAGGACATCAATAATGTTTTTGTGTACAGGTTTTAGTGATGACAGAAATATTTGTCTGTAGAGAGGCAGTAAGGATAAAAGTTGATTTAGGAGCAGCTAAAGAACATGGTATCTAAAGAAGAGGGGTTTTGGATATAATATGATTGCTAGATTTATATCAACTTGACCCAAGCTATAGCCATTTGAAATGAGGGAACCTTACCTAAAAAAAAAAAAAATGTCCTGAGTAAAACCCTGTTGGGTATTTTCTTTGTAGATGACTGATGTGGGTGGTCCTACCTCATTGTAAGCAATGTTACCCTTGGGTTGGTAGTTCTAGGAACTATATGAAAGCAAGCAGAGCAAACCATTGGGAGAATGCTCTCTAAATACTTTCTTGCCTTCAGGTTCCTGTCTGGAGTCCCTGCTCTGACTTCGTAGATAATATATTAGTTGTAAGATCAAATAAAAACTTTTCCACTCACCAGCCCACCTTTAAAAAAGTAGACTGAGGGGGGAAGTGGAAATTTTCAAATGGAAAAATAAAATATAAATAAATATAAATAAAAAATATAAATAAATAAATAAATTTTAAAAAAGTAGACTGAGCAAACCATGACATTAAACAAGTAAACTAACTCTCCATGACCCCTGCATCAACTCCAACTTCATAGTTCCTGCCCTGCTTGAATTTCTGCCTGTACTTCCTTCAATGAAAAAAATATGTTGTGTACGTGTTACCCAAATAAACTCTTTCCTCCCTAAATTGATTGTGGTCATGGTGGTTCATACAGCAGTAGTTCCTGTAATTAAACAGCAGTTGGTACCAGGAGTGAAATGTTGATTTCTCAGAACTGATCATATGATTTAGGAAAGACTGTAGAAAAACCTTGATCTTCTGAAGTAGAAAGGTCATTCAAGAAAAGTCAGTGATCTGTTCTTTCGCCTGGAAGATAAGAATGTTGAGACTAGTGCAGATAGTAGAGATCTGGCTTGAGCAATTTCATATGGATGAAATAATTCTATAAGTTCATTTGTGTGTAGAACCTGTGGTGTCTGGTCAGCTGGAGCTGAATAATCACCTGCGACTAATGACAGACCAGAACCAACCAATAATAAAGAAAAATATTTGCATTGGACCACTTGTGTTGGCCACAGACCCGTTGGATTTGCTGAAGGAAGTGTAGGCAGGCAGATCATGAATTCAAGGCCAGCCTAGCCTATATATTTAGCTGGGCAGTGATGGTGAATAATTTTAATCCTGGTATTTGGGTAGCAGATGCATATGGGTCTCTGAATTTGAGGCTAGACTGCTCTACAGAATGAGTTCCGGAATATCAAGGGGTACATGAAGAAATACTGCCTTGATAAAAAAAATATTTGATTTGATGGAACAATGGATGCTACTCAGATGAGGCTGAAGAATCAGCTGTGATTAAGAAGAGTTTAACATCATTGAGATGATGTCTTCAAGCAAGTGTATCCTGAGCATTAGTACACAGAAGCTGTGTTCCAGAGGTAACCAAGGTTGCACATCATGCTAGCAGCTGAATGTGGGAATATACATGC
>PVIU01018159.1:0-39765 GCA_004026605.1 Ondatra zibethicus
TTCCTTGCTTAATATTGTTTATTGTTTGTAATTTTGCATTTGGTGTCTGTTCCAATTGTATATAGCTATGTTGGGTTTGGATTAATCCTGTTTAGACAAAGGGGGGAGATGATGGGGGAAGAGCCACTAGCCAATCACATCAAGTTGGGGTGTGGCTACTGAACCCCAGGTAGAAAATCGAGAGAACTCAGGTACGCGCGCTCTCCATGCGGTGGCCGCCAGAGGGATCGGATCGCGACTTTGGTAGAGTGAGTTCCCTTTTTCCTTTCATTAAAAATTACTGTTTCTATTGAGCTAGCTTGGTTATTGATTTGTGCCGACTTGATAATTCGTCGTCACCTGTTGTCTTGGCAACAGCCTGAGTTGTTTGGGGGTTCCCATGGGACCCCTTTGGCCGACAACTCAATTAGATTTAACCCAGCTCCAGTACTGGAAACTTTATTTGGTGACAAGAGATACCTAGGTGGGACTATGTCTCACCCATTATTTGATGATTTTATTTAGCTCCTCCTCTTCATTATATGTATATAGTTTAGGAAGCTTCTACTGTATTAGGCTCCCCTACAACTCCTCAAATGGCCCTTGATTTTAGCTGTCATTCCCCATATTTCCTCCCTCATCTCCCACTTCCCTGCCCATCCCTACTTGATCCTCCCATTCCAGTCCCCCTATGCGTCCATAATTATTTATTCTACTTTACATTCCTTATTAGCCTGTGCCTCCACCTCCAGTCACTTATGATATACCTCAATTCTGTAGGTCTATGGATTGTAGCATCTCAGGTTTATGAGGTCCCATTTAACTATTTGTTGATCTTAGTGCCTGTGCTTAACAGTATTCTCTTGAGGAAGTCTGTTACTGTGCCAATGAGTTTAAGGCTATTCTCCATTTTCTCTTCTATAAGGTTCAGTGTGTCTGGATTTATTTTGAGGTTTTTGATCCACCTGGAGTTGAGTTTTGTGCAGAGTAATGAGTATAGATATATTTGGATTCTTTTATATACAGGCATCCAGTTTGACCAGCACTGTTTGTTGAAGTTGCTTTCTTTTTTTCCAGTGTGTATTTCTGGCTTCTTTATAAGAAATCAGATGTCCATAGGTGTGTGGATTTATATTGGGTCTTCAGTTCAATTCCATTGATCAGCATTGTCTCTTTTAGTGCCAATACTGTGCTGTTTTTATGACTATACCTCTGTAGTACAACTTGAAATCAGGATGATGATACCGCCAGAAGTTCTTTTATTGTACAGGATTGTTTTAGCTATCCTGAACTTTTAGTGTGAAGCTGAGAATTATCCTCTTAAGATCTGTGAAGAATTGTGTGCGAATTTTGATGGAGATTTCATTGAATCTGTACATTGCTTTTGGTAGCATGGTCATTTTTCCTGTGTTAATCCTGCTGATCCATGAGCATGGAGATCTCTTGCCTTCCTCAGTTTCTTTCTTCAGTGCCTTAACATTTTTATCATACTAGTCTTTGATTTGTTTGGCTAGAGTTACTCCAAGATATTTTATATTATTTGAGGTTATTGTGAAAGGTATTGTTTCCCTGATTTCTTTCTCAGACCATTTGTTATTTATATATTGGAGGGCTACTGATTTTTTGAGTTAATCTTGAATGCAGCTACTTTGGTGAAGGTGTTTATCAACTATAGGAGTTTATCAGTGGAATTTTATGGTCACTTATGTATGCTATTATATAATTTGCAAATAAAAATACTTTGACTTTTTTCTTTCTGATTTATATCCCCTTGATATCCTTTAGTTATCTTATTCTAGCTAAGACTTTAAGTACCATATTGATTGAATAGGTATGGAGAAAGTAGACAACCTTGTCTTGTTCCTGATTTTAGTGGACTTGCTTTATGTTTCTCTCTGTTTAAGTTGATGTTGACTATGTACTTGCTGTAAATTGCCTTTATTATATTTAGGTATGCCTCTTCTATCCATAATCTCTACAGTACTTTTATCATGAAGGGTGTTGGAATTTGCCAAAGGCTTTTTCAGCATCTAATAAGATGATCATGTGGTTTTTGTCTTTCAGTTTGTTTATTTGGTGGATTACATTTATCGATTTGCATGTGTTGAACCATCCCTGCATCTCTGGGATGAAGCATACTTGATCATGGTGGATGATCTTTTTGATGTGTTCTTGGATTTGGTTTGCAAGTATTTTACTGAGAATTTTTGCATTTATGTTTATAAGGAAAATTGGTCTGTAATTTTCTTTGTTGGGTTTTTATATTTTTTGGGTATCAGGGTAGCTGACCTAAAAAGAATAGTTCCTTCTGTTTCTATTTCATGGACCAATTTGAGGAGTATTGGTGTTAACTCTTTTTTGAAAGTCTTATAATGGGCAGTGGTGGCGCACCCCTTTAATCCCAACACTTGGGAGGCAGAGGCAGGCAGATCTCTGTGAGTTTGAGGCCAGCCTGGTCTCCAAGACAGGCTCCAAAGCTACAGAGAAACCCTGTCTCGTAAAACCAAAAAAAAAATTTTTTTGGAGAGATGGCTCAGCAGTTAAGAGCACTGACTGCTCTGCTCTTCCAGAGGTCCTGAGTTCAATTCCCAGCAACCACATGGTGGCTCACAAGCACCCTTAATGAAATCTGTTACTCTCTTCTGGCCTGCATACAGGTAGAACACTGTATATATAATAAATAAGTATTGAAAAAAAAAGTAATTTCCATGGAAGTAATGATTGATTTTTTTTAGCCGGGCAGTGGTGGCACATACCTTTAATCCCAGCACTTGGGAGGCAGAGGCAGGCAGATCTCTGTGAGTTCGAGTCCAGCCTGGTCTACAAGAGCTAGTTCCAGGACAGGCTCCAAAGCTACAGAGAAACTCTGTCACAAAAAAACAAACAAAAAAAAGTCTTGTAGAATTCTGCACTAAAACTTTATGGGGTTCTTGGCTTTTGGGAGAGCATACAAGAAGTTGGGAGACTTTTAATTACTGCTTCTATTTTACTAGGAGTTATAGGTCTGTTTAGATTATTTATCTGACTTTGGTTTAACTTTTGTAAGTGGTATCTATTAAGAAAATTATCCATTTCTTTTAGATTTTCTAATATTGTGGAATGTAGGTTTTTAAAGTATATCCTTATGACTCTTTGGATTACTTCGAGGCCTGTCGTTATAGCCCCCTTTTTATTTCTAATTTGGTTAATTGAGATATTCTGTCCACACTTTAGTTACTTTGAATAGAGGTTTGCCAATCTTACTGATTTTTCTCTAAGAACTATTTGTTTAATTGATTCTGTGCATTTTTTTGGTTCTATTTTATTGATTCCAGCCCTCATTTGATTATTTCTTGCCATCTGTTCCTTTTGAGTATAATTTTTTCTTAATGTAGGGACTTAGTGCTATGAAACTGTCCTTAGAACCACTTTCATTATGTCTGAATATGTGGCCTGTTTTGGAGAAAGTTCCAAGAGGTGCTGAGAACAATTTATATTCTTTTGTGTGTGGGTAAAATGTTTTGTAAATATCTGTTAGATCCATTTGGCTTATAAAGTCAGTTAACTCCAGCATTTCTTTGTGTAGTTTTTGTCTGGATGTCCTGTCTATTGGTCAGGTAGGGTAGTTGAAGAGGGAACCACAGTTGAGAAAATACCCACACCAAATTGGTCTATGGACAAGCCTGTGTGGTGCATTTTCTTGACTGATATTTATGTGGGTGGGCCCATCCCATAGGTGATGATGTCACCCCTGGGTGGTATAAGAAAACAGCAGGCTGAGCAAACCTTGAGGAGGAAGCCAGAAAACAGCATTTCTCCAAAGCCTCTGTGTCAATTACTGCCTCCAGGTTCCTGCTCTGTTTGAGTTCCTACCCTGACTTCCCTCAATGATAAAGTATAAGTTGTAAGATGAAATAAATCCTTCCTTCTCTAAGTTGCTTTTGGTCGTGTTGTTTTTTCAACAGCAGTAGGAACCATAACTTAGATATCATTTTCTTGTGATAAGAAATTTTAATCAAATTTTAAAATTCTGAATTTAAGCCGGGTGGTGATGGTGCACACCTTTAATCCCACACTCCAGAGGCATCTCTGTGAGTTCGAGGCCAGCCTGATCTACAGAGCTAGTTCCACGACAGCTAGGGCTGTTACACAGAGAAACCTTGTCTCACAAAACCAAAAAAATAAAATAAAAAGATAAAATTTTGAATTTAAATATGATTCCTCAGTAACCATAAAATTAACTTCATATGGGGACAAGAGATAGCAGTCTGAAATGGTCTAGAGTATCCTGTCAGACCCAAATTGGCTTCTAGTGTATTTAACCTCTGAAACTAATCAAATACTAAAATCTAGGTTTAACTTAATCTGTTATCTGATAATTTTCCTTTCTGAGCTCAAGTAATGATATTGAGTATCATGAGATAAGCAAGCCAGTCAGCTGGTCCATAATGAAACTTCCAGATATCTAGGGATATAAAATTTGGCATGAGGAATGTGCATGGGCTTGATTTTTGACTAACAAGAATTTGAGTCATAAAATCTTGTAACCATTAAGGGGAATAAATATGTTTCTATTGTTGGTTGTATGTTTGTTTTAGACAGTTTTCCATAATCTTTATGTAGTTTACCTCAGTAATGAGTTTTTAAATGTTCTTGTAGATATTTTGAATAGATGTAGCCCTGGTTCATCGTCAAAGGGACTAAAGAATGACTCACTCAATCCAGGTACAGTATTACTATACTCTCTTAATGCCAAAAATTTGTTTAATTTTTTATTTATGTGTATGTATTTGTGGCTGTGTGAGTTTTTGTGCACCATATATGTGCAGGTGCCCATGAAAGGTAGAAGAGGGCATTAAATCCCCTGGAACTGGAATTAATATTGGTTGTTAAACACCTGATGTAGATGCTAGGAACAACATGGTCCACTGCAAGAGCAGTTGGTATGCTTAATGGCTAAGCCCTTACAATTTTAATTTTAAACTCACCTATTTGACAGAATTTTATACCAATATGTTCATTACATTGTTTTTTGTTTGTTTTTTATGTTTAGCTATTTCTAATATATTCAAACCTGCAAATCGACACTACAAAAACCCACTACCTAATCCAGTGGCTGCTTTGCCTAGATTTCATCCTGAATCCAAATCTTCAGAGAATTCTGGTGTTCAGACTGTGTTTAAACCTGTAAGTAATTTTAACTTCACAGTTAATTCAGGAACACATTGGATAGTATATATCCAGCTAGAATGGAGAATGGTTATAGCTAATTACCATAATTACTCAAAGAAAATGTCATTATCTTTAGGTTTTCTTTTTTGTTTTTTTTTTTCCCCCAGACAGGCTCTCACTATGTAGCTCTGGCTCTCTGGGAAATCAGTATGTAGACCAGGCTGACCTCAAAACAAAGATAGCCACCTGCCTCTATCTGCTGCATGCTGAAATTAAAAACATCAGCCACCACACTTAGCTTTATTTTTAAACCAAAATCATTTCATTGTGTTAAAGAACACTATTATGCTGACAAAATTATATAGCATATTTTGATTTTTTTTATATACAGGTTTTCCCATTATATTAAAGACAACACTACAAATCCAATGGCTACCTTACCTAGAGTTTTTAGTACTAAAGTCTTGACTATTCCCCTTTGCCCTTTCCAGTCCCTAGTATTTGACAAAGAATTCAAAAACACTGAAGAAAAGACAGCATCTTCAACCAGTGGTTCTGGAAAACTGGATGTCCACATATAGATAATTGAAATTAAACCTACATCTATCACCCTGTACAAAAAATTAACTCAAAGTCGATCAAAGACCTCAATTTGCAACCTGAAACATGGAAACTGCCAGAAGAAAGCATAGGCAGTACCCTATGTAATATAGGTATAGGAAAGGACTTTCTGAGTTAAGTGGGACCTCATAAAACTAAAAAGCTTCTGTACAGCTAAAGAAAGAATCAAGTAAAAAGGAAACACACAGGAAATCAACTTAAGAGAGTAAACTTAGGTGTTCTTAATTGAGATGATTATTCCAGCAAATCATGACTGTTTATTGTCAAAACCCTTTTCACTATTTAGTTCTTAAACATTTTAGTCAGCATGGTTGTTAACATGCCTGTAGTCCTAGTACTTGGGAAGCTGTGGGCAAGGGAATTTTGACTTTAAGACCTTGGGCTGGAGAGATGGCTCAGCAGTTAGGAGCACTGCCTGCTATTCCAGAGATTCTGAGTTCAATTCCCAGCAACCACATGGTGGCTCACAGCCATCTGTAGTAAGATCTGGTGCCCTCTTCTGGCCTACAGAACGCTATACACATAGTGAATAAATAAATCTTTTTTTTTTTTTAAAAAAAAAAGACAAGTCTCCTCATAGTAAGTTCCAGACCAGGCTGAACTATAAAGTGTGACTGTCTCACAAAACAAAATAACCCCCAAGTAGAGCAATAACAAAAGACTTTTAATAGAAGTAAGAAATAGCAGTGATATTTAACATTTGGAGGGAAGCTGTTAATATGTGCAAATGTAATTCTTACATATTTCTTAGGACATCCCTATGAGGGAGACTATTCTCAATTTATGGTTGAGGAGACTGAAACTCAGGGAGCCTAAATGATTATCTGAAGGCCAGCTGGTAACCAATAGACATAGGATTTCAATCCATATTAGCCCAGAGGTTTATACACATATCTAATCAGACATTTAAGTATATATACCACTGCCTGGCTGTTTTAGGTAATTTCAGTATCTGTCTCCATAATTCTTATGTCTATGTATATATATGCACATCATGTATATGTTTTGTGCCTACAAAAGTCAGAAAAGGATTCCAGATCCCCTACAACTAGAGTTGTATTCAATAGTAAGCCTTTATGTGGGTCCTGAGAACTGAACCCGGGTCCCCAGCAAGAGCAGCAAGTACTCTTATCCACTGAGACATTATCTCTCCAGTCTCTTTTTAACTTCCTAACAAACTAATGAGAAAATTTAGTGACAAAGCCAGTCATGGTGGCATATGGCCATACTCAGGAAACTGAGGCAGTAGGATGAAGAAGCCAGTCTGTTCTACATAGTCAGTCCCAGCCTATGCAAGATTATATTGGGAAACTGTTTCATTTCTTCTTCCTCAATTAAAAAAAATAATATTTACTAAGAACAGAAAATTCTTCCAACCTAATTATCTCTCAGCTTGAAAGCATAAGACAAGCAAACAAAATCTTTGTATTTGTATTATGAAAGTTATGTATATGAAAAGTATTAGAAACAAAGAAATATATTTTTATATTTTGATTTTTATTTTCTGTAGATAGTATAGTCTGTCATTCATGACCATATTTATACAGATTTGATACCTATTCCTCATTTTTAATTGAAAATATAGTTCTTTGCCATTCATTGTTTATTCCTCAAAAGTATGATGCTTAATAGTCTGTCAAACTTATGTAACTATTCCTCTTTTGTTGAACATACAGGTTTTGTGTTTTGCTTTTATAAATGCTCTGTTAACGTTTTCACTTCCTTAACACAAATTCTTAGAAGTAGAATGATTATATCAAAGAATACGGACTTTGAAAGCCTTTAGTAGATACTGCTAAAACATTCTTGCCGAGAAGTTATACCAAAAATGAAACCTTACCAGTGTTATAACTGTTTTTTTTTTTATTTTAACATTTTATTTATACCTAATTTTAATTTTCCAAAGAAATTATAAAAATATTTAATAATGCCAGTATGCTTTTCACTCATTATGTGCTCATTTTAGCAGGGGGGAGTAATTACTTTTGTGCTTTCTAACTGATCTTTGTGGTACTAGCATACAATTCGTTTTACTTTTCTAATAGCTAACAAACAAAATAACTTCTAACGTTTTACAGAGTTTTTCAAAGACTTCATCACAAGATGATCCAGGTGCTTCTTCTGTCTTACAGTTAGACTCAGCCAAGGATAAACCATCCTACAGCATACTGAAAAAGAGTACAGAAGGTTTGATTTAGTATTTCTTCTTAAAAATCTATAAAAAGTGACTTTGTTAATGTTCATATAGAATTTCTATACGAGGGCTTGAAGATGGCTCAGCAGGTATAGGTGCTTGCTGCTAAACTTGTAACTTAAGTTGGATCCCTGGAACCTATATAGTAAAAGTAGAGAATCGACTCCATGCCGTGCACAGGTGCACACTAAATAAATAAATTAAAAAAGATTTAAAAAGCCAGATAAACAAAGGCAATTGCCAAGCTGATCTGAGTTTGATCTTTGAACCCATACAATAAGATGAGAGAACTGACTCTGGCAGGTTGTCCTCTAAACTCCACAGGTACACCCACATACATACACATACTTCTGAAATCAGTGCCTTCATGTTATTTTTTGCATATAAGATGGAAATAGAGCTATCATTCCTGAATGTTTTAGATGTGCAATCTTATTTAATGGACTGTCTCCTTTCTTTCTGTTAGTTTAGCTAGTGTGTACTACTTGAGGTTTTTGGGTTTGGGATTTTTTTGGTTTTTGTTTGTTTGTTTGTTTTGGGTTTTTTTGTTTGATTTTTTTTTTTGAGACAAGGTTTTGCTGTATAGCCCTAGCTGTCTTATAACTCACTCTGTAGACCAGGCTGGCTGGTAATTCAGAGATCCACCTGCCTCTGCCTCCTGAGTGCTGGGAGTAAAGATTTCACCACCATCCCTGGCTGAGTTTATTCTCATTTAGAACTACCTCTGAGCTATGAAATCTTAAAATAGTTTCTGTGAGTCAGAGAAGTCTCCTGATGACTTAAATACTATGTAAACTGTATTTATTATTTGGCATGGCTTTAGTTTATTTTTTGGTAAGCTTTCTATATAATAACGTGTGATAGCTAAACATAATAGAGTGGAATTATAAAATGGTAGTTTAACTAAAGAGATATAATATGCACATGATCAGTACCTAATACATATTTGTTGAAGGAACAGAAATTGGACAACTGAAAGAAAATTCATTTAAAAAATTTTTTTCCTGCTATGACAAAATCTTCATGAATGTAAATAGTATGATAGAAGAATGTTACCTAGATAAAAAAAGAAATTCCCTTTAATGGAATGAAGTAGCTTCTCTATTAGCTAATTTGATATATTTCACTAGAGAGGAACATAATTATCTTTTGAATTTTTATTTACTAATAAGTAGTATATTACATTTATCAAACCAAAGGAAAAGTTTTATAATGATTTGAGTGTCACGATATTTTCTCACTTTGCTAAATACTTCATTTGATATTAACCTATGTCCAGTTAGCAAAATAACCAAGAACCAAAATTGATAGGGAAATAAAAAATAGTTGTCTTAAATTTGATTTTACTAAGCAGATGGTCTCATTCATAAACAAGTCTCAATTTGTGAAGCTTCTAGAAGTTAAAGACAGTAACTCCTGCTCACTATTTAAAGATTCTCCCCTAAGTGTGGTGGCACATGTATGAAATTCCACCACTTGGGAAGTGGAGCCAGGAGGACCAGGAGTTCGAGGGCCAGTCTTAGCTGCTTAGCAAGTTCAAGGTCAGCATGGGCTACATAGTACCCTGTCTCAACAAAAGGTTTTTAAACTGTAGAGAAGAGAGCTTTGTCCTGAATATTAAACACTGTTAAAGTTGGATTAAAAGATAAAAGTTTAAACCTCTGTTCTACAGATTTCTGTAGGCTTTATCAAGTCACCTAACTTAATCCATGTCACTTTTCTCACATTGATAAAATATTGTTTTTATTTATTTTTAGTTTTTTGGGATAGGATTTCTCAATAGCTTTGGAGCCTGTCCTTGAACTTGCTCTGTAGATCAGGCTGGCCTCGAACTCCCAGAAGATTGCCCTGTCTCTGCCTCCCAAATGCTGGGATTAAAGGTGTGCACCACTACTACCTGGCTTTAAAATATTATTTTCTGTTTCTCACATAATATATTCATTCTCTGGACCTAATATGAGCCATTTTGAAATAATGTTATTCATCTTAGGATTTTATTGAGTTTGCAAAATTAAGAAAAGTGAAATCTGTTTATTAAAGTTTACAATAATAACCACAAATATGTGATACGTTTGAAAACACATCTTGTCTAGGATGACCATGAAAGCTTCTTAGAGAAAATTAGATTTGAGCTTGAATTTGAAGAAGGGAAATAGGATTTTTTATGTGATTAAGTTTTTGGTTTTTAGCCAGGCATGGTGGTGGTGTATGCCTTTATTCCCAGCAGAGACACACAGATTTCTGTGAATTCAATGCCAGTGTGGTTTACATAGCAAAGTCCAGGACAGCCAGAACTACAAAGTGAGACTCCATCTCAAAAATTAATTTCAAAAAGATTCTTTTTCATCAATTTATTCTTTGACAATTTTCACACATGTATGTAATGCATTTTGGCCACACTCATTCGCCCTACCACCACCATACTCTTCCCACCTCCACTAACTCCATAGTCCCCATCCCACTTTTTGTTTTTACTTTTCTTGTGTGACCCACTGAATTTAATTAGGGCCACCTGCTCATTTTTATTTGTGTAAATAGGAAGACTTTAAAGTAGGGAATAGCAAAGATCAAAACAATAAAAATAAATAACATGAAGGATCGGTATTTAAAACTCTTTAAGAGTAATTTTCTTTAATTTAGATAAGGCTGGTGAGATGGCTCAGCAGTTAAGAGCACTGCTCTTCTGGAGAACTTGAGCTCAGTTCCCTGCATCCATGTCATGTCAGGCGGCTCACAACCACCTGGAGCTCCAGCTCAAGGAGATCTGACACCTTCTTCTGAGCTCTGTAGACATGCATGTAGCATATAATCCCTAAGATGCACAAATACCAGTTCTGAGAGATCTTGACACCTTGTGGGCTCTGCAGACATGCATGTAGTTTATATTCCCTGAGATGCACAAACACCAGCTCTGAGATATCTGACACCTCCTTCTGGGCTCTGCAGACATGTATGTAATGTACATTCACAGAGATGCACAAACATACATGTGCATAAATATAATAAATATAAATCCATCCTTAAAAGCTATATTAAAATGGTCAATTATTATTTCATGGTATATTGTATATTACCTAGTGCAAAATGCCAACATTTATTGATTATCCAAGTGAAACAGGCATCTTAAAGAAACATTAAAGTAACAAAACCAAAGTCAGTTTCATGTGCTGGCAGTAATCATTCAGTAGCCATACCATAGTCTTTAATAATAGGAAAAAAATTCTATCATCTCAAAGAATGAAACATCATAAATTTGACAGGGGAGCCTCTTTCTAAGAATATGTCTACTGCTTCTGTGAATGTACGCTTGAGAGCATTAAACTGTGTGTGATTTTACAGCCTTTGTCACAGAATACAATTTATTTTGGATAATTTTATAAAATCACTTTTTCTGGGTCTGTGCCTGTTTCTCAAACAGATGCCATAGATTACCTAATCCTTTGGATTCTAAGATGATAGTGTTCAAACAAAAGTATTTCTCCCAATCGCAAAAGTCAAATAAAACATAAAAGGAAAGGCTCTGTCAGGAATGCCCATTATGTCTAATTAACTCGGTATAGTAGTTGGAAGACTATAGTTTTTTTTTTTATATGAATGACTGAAGCATTTTTGTTTCCATTTTCTACATAAGGAAGAAAACTTTGATTGGATAGCTCAAGATTTTTAAAACACCTATAAAGAATTCTCCTGGATTTTAGAATGAGTATTTTTTTTTTAAGTTTGAATGTCTTTAATCACCAGAACATAAGTTCATTTGTAAGGGCATAGCTCAGAAAAAGTTATTTACCTCTCTCTTTTCTCTCTTTTTTGTTATATTATTGCTGTTATTGTTGCTTTGGGTTTTGTGTGATTTATGCTTTTTTTCCCCTCAGCCTGCTTCCTTTAATGGATAGCTTTATTTGAAAGTATCTTTATAGCTTTGTTGCATAAAGTTTATTTTGTGAATCTGAAAAATTATGATTCATAGAAGCTGCTTCCTTGTATAATTTCTGCTTTTTGATTTTTTTTTTCCATTTAAGTTAGCTTCAAAGTGTTTTTACTATATTAAAATCTAAGGCCATTTTTATAGCAATTTAAATAAGTAATAGTCTATACTAAAGCATTTATAAATCTTTCCTGCTGTTCAAATCTTTGTAGGTATCGAACAAACTTCGTTAGGATTAAAACATCCTTCCACTTCCAAATTAAACAGTGTTAATCCAAAAAAGCCAAAGACCAGTGCAAGTGTTTCTGAAACAAATCCTTCCTCTTCATCATCTTTAAATAAGTCTCCTTCCGAGGCTTCCTCCCAGGTTGTACTATCAAGTAAGTATGAAATCTCATGTAGAAAAATGTACTAGTTAGAAACATTTTAATAGTTGTAGGATGGATTTTTTAAAGATTTTTAAGCTTTTTAAAAGATCAATTTTTATTCATAAAAGTCCTCAATTTATTTTAGATGAAAATACCTCATCAATTCAGGCTGAAACTGGAGCACCTTCACTAAGATCTTGTCCAAAGTGCAAGGTTAAGTTCAGTTTTTTGGATCCTTTGAAATGCCACATGAAGGTAAAATAGTGTCAAATTTTGAGTTTTGAAAATGTTTATAAATCCAAGAAAAAGTAAGAATAGTAGAAAGTGTTTGTTTGTCTATATATTTAAATAAAAACCTTATTTTATTGTCATTTTCATATGAATAAAAATTAATTTTCATAATGATTATACAAAATTTAAATTCTTCCCAATCATAAAATTATAAAACTTAAGTTCATCATATATACACCATAGTATGTGATCATGTATACTCTATAGTATGTGTGCATTCCTTTTTAATTTTAAATGAAAATTCACAAACCGTAATATTTTATGCCATTCTTTATACTTCTAATAAAGCAGGCATTTTATTAATCTAAAATATAACTTAAAATTTCCTTCTATTTTATACTTTTTTCCATGTTGTCATTCATTTCCTATTTTTCAGTAGAAACTTTAGTTTTGTGTCTTAATTTTCCAGTTTCCTGATGATACATTTCTTATGAAATAATAGCTTTAGCTCAATCCAAAATAGGATATATAGAGTTATTAATGAATTATAGCTTTATATTGGTATTTCAAGCTCCTGAACTTAGGTTTTAAATAAATTTGAAGCTACTAAAGTATGGAATTTAGAGGGATTTCTATTAAAATATTTTACCAGATAATATAGTATTCTGTTGTATCTTTCTTAAGGTAGTTGGTCTTCTCTTTGCCTGCCCCATGTAAATGGTAGTGAGTGAAGAGGCAAGAAAAACAGTAAGATGAGTAAGATAGGGGACATGGAAAAGAAGGATAGGGAGAATGCAATGAAATATCTTAGGAAAGATTCTGCTTACTGTTCCAAAGACAAATTTTTATTAAATCCCACACCTTGGGGAAAAGTATAAGAGTGAGAATGAATTCCAGCATTTCAAATACAGTATCTATTCTGGGAACAAAACTGTTCTTCGATGTTAGTCCCTCTACATCCTGAGCATGTGAGAATGGTGAAGCCAGTCTCACATTATCAGTACTTTCTTTGCTATTTGACAAGTCTATTTTGTATTTCTCTATATCTTTTTCTCTGTGTGTGTTTTGTAACTTCACTGACGTTTTAAATAAAGTATCTTTTGCCTTGTTTAATACATTCTGGCCTAAATTCCATTTTTTATTTATATCGTTTATGTGTAAATGTGTATGTATATGTCTGTGCACATTTGTGTATTTGCGTGTAAGTGTGCATTTCCCACCGTACACATGTAGAGGTCAGAGGACAACCTCAAGAGTTAGTCCTTGCTTTCCACCTTATTTAAGACAGGATCTCTTTGTTGGTGGAGGCTGTGTATGCCACATTCTTCGATCTCTGCCTCCCATCTCTATGTAGTAGTATAGTATTATAGGCATGTGTTACCATGCCTGACCTTTCTAGGTTCTGGGGATCCAAAATCAGCTTCTCACCCATGTTCAGAAATGCTTTCCCCACTGAAGCATTTTCCTAGCCCTCATAATTCTTATTTTCCTATTTCCATTTGCTTGCTAAATCCTTTATTTATTGCTTTATTTTTGAGACAGGGTTTCTCTATGTTGCCTTGACTGTTCTGGAACTTGTTATGTAGACCATGCTAGCCTTGAACTCAGAGATTTACTTGCCTCTGTCTCCCAAGTGCTAGGATTAAAGACATGCACTACCTCGCCCAGCTACTTGCTATGTACTTATTTTATCCTTTTATTTTCAATATTTCCAAAGCCCTTTATTATTTATATATTTCTAATTTTTACTTTTGTTGCTTTTTCTTTCTAACCCTATGTGAAAACTCCTTTTCTTTCAGGAGTTTAGTTAAATCTGTTTGCAGTCACTGATGTAAAAGTTTTAACTGGTAGTATAGGTATGTGAACACAAGTGAAACCATAAGCATACGCCACTTTCAGAAACCTCCACCTGTTCATTTTGCATTTTCTGTGATAACAACAAAATCTATCCTCTTAGCAAATTTTTAAACATTCAATTCAGTGTTGTCAGCTATGCATATTAATGCTGTACATTAGATCTTTAGGGCCTATTTATCTTAAATAACTAAACCTATATATCCATTGCCACTTTCCCAGATTGTGGCACTCAACATTCTACTTTGTTTCTGTATTATTATTTAGACTATTGTAGATTTCTCATGAAAATATAATCATGAAATACTTGTCCTGTTACTGACCTATTTCACTTATATAATATCTTCTAAGTCTATCCATGTTATTGGAATAAGTAGACTTCCCTGCTTTCTTAAGACTAAATAATATTCCAGATTATCTATACACCATATTTTCTTTGTCATTTGTATATTAGTAGATTTAGATTACTTTTGTATCTTGGCTATGAATAACTCTACAGTGAACTTGAGCTGCAGATTTGTTTTGGATAAATACCCAGTATGGTATTGCTGGATCATGTAGTTATATTGTTTTTAGGAACATCTGTATTTTTTTTCATATTGGTTTTACTGTTTTGTATTTACACCAACAGTGTAAAAGAATTGACTTTCTCCACTTTTCTCTTTTAGATAGAACCATCCCAGTGAGGCAAAACCTCATTGTATTTTTGACAGTTACTGATTTTGAGTGCTATTTTTTCACATATCTGTTGTTCATTTTGTATGTCTTTTTTAAAAAGAAATGTCTTTGACTTTTTTGTTTTCCAAATCTTTATTAGAAAATTTAAATAATAAGAACTAATGAAAGGTAAAGGGCATCACAATAAAACTAAAAATGAAACTCAGTAGAAATAACTGAATGTGGAAATGGAGAAAAATAGAATATAACATTTTCAGTAGGATTAGTGAGCAGAAGAGGAAATAGATGTAGAAAAAAAGTTGAACAGCAATTCCTAATAGAACATATCATTTTATTATTCAGGGTTCTCTAAAGAACAGAACTGATAGGTGAGGAAAATATATATTCAATTTAATATATATTAATATATACTAAAAAAGGATTTGTTAAAATGGCTTACGAGCTATGGTTCAAGTGGTCCAACAGTGACTATCTCCTGAGGAAAAGGTCAAGGATCCGGTAGTTGTTCAATCCACTTCACTGAGTGTCTCTTATTAGGAGTTCCAAGCCTACCACCCTGCCAGTTTGCGTTCCGAATTGGAATCCCAAAGAACTGGGTTCTAACACCAGCAAAGGAACAACATAGGAACAGGATCAATAAACTTACCAGTGAGAGTGAAAGCAAGCAGACAAAAAGACAAAAGTTTCTTCTATGTTGTTTTATGTGAGTGGCCACCAGGAGATATAACCTAGATTTAGGGTGGCTCTTCACCTCAAATGATCCAACTGAGAAAAATCCCTCACAGGTAGGCCTAGCTGCTTGGGTTTTAGCTAATTCTAGATTTAGTCACATTGGCAAGCAACGTTAGCCATCACAATAAGTAATATAAAATTGTTTCGTAAATGGCAAGATGCTAATCCAGTCAACCATGACTTTATATTTTAAATCCAGCATAGATAACATTTACTGAGATTTAATTATATGGTAATTTTTCTCCTTTCATACATAAGCCCCTTTTCTACCATCTGTGATTATTTTTAAGTTGGTTTAGGATATTTTTAGTATGGTTGTTGGTTACTGTGGTGATAGTGAATTATAAGAATTCTCACAGTTGTTTTCTTTTTATTTATTTATTTATTTATTGTTTTTTGTTTGTTTTCCAAGACAGGGTTTTTCTTTAGCTCTGGAGCCTGTACTAGAACTAGCTCTTAACTCACAGAGATCCACCGGCCTCTGTCTCCCAAGTGTTGGGATTAAAGGCATGTGCCACCACTGGCCAGCCACAGTTGTTTTCTAACACTTTAAATAAAAAGTTTAAGTACTCAACAATTATAAGAATTTGCATTTGCTAACATTTTCTCCCATTTTATTTTGTTCTCCAGTTATTTTAATGATTTTTTTTTATTTTATGTGTTTGGGTGCTTTATTTGCATGTATGTTTGTGCGCTACTTACTTGCATGGTGCTCCTGGATGCTAGAAGCAGCATTGGCTCCCTCAGGACTACAGTTACAGTTGTGATGATGTGGGTGCTCAGAATTGAACCCCAGGTCCAATGCTCTTAACTGCTAAGCCACCTCTCCTGTCTGCTCCAGTTATTCTTAGAGAATCCTCCTAGAGAAATTCTACCAATGAAAATTATATAATAAAAAATTAATTTTTTCATTGAGAAAAGACTTAAATGTAAAAAATATTCTACATTAGTATCAGTTTAAATGAGATTCTGATTTTATTCAAAGTAAATTTCCCCCATGAAATATTTAAGTATTATAGATAGGATGCATTGAGATTTTGAGGATGTAACTGTGGGACATACATACATACATTATGTAGTGCTTTATGTTAGGAGAGTAACATCAACTCTCCACAGAAGTCTAGTTCCAACTATGCTTTACTAAAATATTACTTCATACATAAATGATATGTGTGACTTTCAAGTTATATCTTGACATTTATATGAATGAAATTAATAAGTCTTACTCTGAAAAGAAAAATTACAAGGTAATTTAAAGTTTTAAAAGTTTTCCATTCATTTTGGAAGATATTTCATTAAAATAGTGGTGTTTATTGTTGGTATTTTTGCAGTTTATAAGGAAAAGAAGCCAGTGGTTTGGTGGATTTCTTCCCATATATCATATATATTGCTAAGCATAGCTTTATATGACCTGAACCTACTGTAAATATAGAATGATGTCTGATTTTTATAAGAGGTACAAATAAAACACACTATTTCTCTTCTTTTAGCTTTGCTGCCCAGACATGATAAATAACTTTCTGGAGACTCTTAAGTCAGAACATTCAACGACTGAAAACAAAGCTAACATTGGCTCAGATAAAGAAAAATTGATCATGCTAGTTAGTGATTTTTACTATGGAAGACATGAAGGAGCTGTTGAGGAAGACCTAAAGACTTACACAACTTTTAAATGCTTCAGTTGCTCGAAAGTTCTTAAAAATAATATTAGGTATGTAAATATTTCTTTATTTGTTTGAAAATTAAGAAACAATGATTTGCATCTTGATCCTTTAATATAAATATATTTTTCTTTGCTATCCTTAGGTAAACCTTTGTAATATTTCTGCTATTTGTTATGCTGAAAGTTATACCAGGCTTTTCTTTTGGTCCATCAACCAGCTGCCAAATCATGACAATCATTAGTTTTGAATGCTCGACCCTAACTTAGGCTCTTTTCCAGCAAGCTCTTTTAACTTAAATTAACCTGTTTCTCTTTACCTTTTGCCTCAGAGCTTTTTACTTTTTCTTTCCTTCTGTAAAACTTACTTTCACTGCTTGTGCCTGGCTGGCTGGCCCCAGGCATATCTCTCATTTTCTCCCTTGTTCTCTTCTCCTTTTTCTTTTTCCCTCTTCCTCCCCTATTTACTCTCTCTGCCTGGAAGCCCTGCCTATCCCTTTCCTGCCTAGCTATTGGCCGGTCAGCTTTTTATTAGACCAATCAGGTAACTTAGGCAAGCAAAGTGAAACAGCAACACATCTTTTCATAATTAAACAAACAGCACACTTTTACGCAGTTAAAGTAATAGTCTGCAGTATAAACGAATGTAACACATCTTTGCCCAGTTAAAATAATATTCCACAAAAGAAAGTTTTTATTTTTTCTTGTATTTCATAATTTTATACCTGGGTCTACCCAGTTATAATTTTTCACATAGCTTAAGAAAACACAAGAGTATTTACTGTAACTTGGGGGAAATGACATATTTTCCACTTGTCTGAGTTACTTTCCTATTGCTGTGATAAAACACCATGACCAAGGCAACTTATAAAAGAAGGTTTTAATTTGAGCTTATTGTTTCAAAGGGTCAGAGACCATGAAAGTGAAGCAGAGGTATGGTATCAGGAACAGCTGGGAGTTCACATCTTTATCCACAACTAGGAGGAAGAAAGAGATCAAGAAACTGAAAATGACCAGAGTCTTTTGAAACCTCAAAGCCTGCCTCTAGTGACACATCCCTTATAGCAAGGCCTTTCTCAACAGTTCCTCCATTTTGGGAACAAATATTCAAACATATGAGCCTTTGAGGTCCATTCTCTTTCTAGACACCACATTCCAATCTGTATTGGTCAGGGTTCTCTAGAGAAACATAACTGATAGCATGAATATGTGTAAATATGTGTAAAGGGATTTGTTAGAGTGGCTTACAGGCTGTGGTCCAAGTAGTTCAACAGTGGCTGTCTTTTGATGGAAAGGCCAAGGATTTGGTAGTTGTTCGGTCTACAAGACTAGATGTCTCAGCAGTCCCCAGTATGGTCTCAGAGTCCCAGGAAAGTCCTAGAGAGCTGCCAGTCTTCAGTCTTTGTTGGAATCTAGAAAAAGTAGGTTCTAGTATCAGCAAAGGAATGGCTCAGCAACAGTATAGGTGAATTTGCCAGTGAAAGTGAAGGCAAGCAGGCAAAAAGCATAATCTTCCTTCCTCTATAGCCTTTTATGTAGCTGCCTCATGGATGTGCCCTGCAGCTTGGGTTTTAGTTAATCCAGATGTGGTCAAATTGATAACCAAGATTAGCCACCACATTCCTATATTTATTTTCTTGTTGTGTTGAATCTTATATTTATTTACATAGCAAGAACTACTTTATTCTGCCTAATATCTTCCATACTAGTCTTATTTTTCATTATTAGCTTGAAGTTTTATTCTAGCTCAATTTTTTTTTCAACTCATTTTATAATTTTCAGCATATTTACCTCAGGAAAAAAGATTTATATTTAAATTATCTTCTTTAGAGAAGTTGTATACAACATGTCTGCTTTGATTTGTTTTTAAAATTTTTATAGCAAATATACAATGGAGTTCTAAAGGGTTTTTTTTTTTGAGACAGATTCTTACTATATATCCAAACTCACTATGTAGACTAGGCTGGCCTTAAACTCAGAGCTGTACCTGCTTCTGCCTCCTGATTACTGGGGTTAAAGGCGTGTGCCACCATGCCTGATTGAAATTCTAAAGATTTTGTAAGTTTTTAATCTTAAAATTTAAGAACTTATATTTTATTATCTGAATTATATGGCATATTGAATATTTATCATCATCAGTAAGATAGTAATAAATCAAAATAAGACAATTGACTGGTTTTTTTCATTGGTTTTGTAGTCTTGTATTTTTGGTAAGTGACTTTGTTTTCCCAATTGGTGTGTGTAATATTTTTTTTCATATTTATTGTTAATACTTCTAAGATTTTTATAGAGGAAAAATGCAGGGAGCCGCAGGCAAAACGCCATTACAAGATGGCGATTTCACCCTCGCAGTTCAGAGGTAAACAATTCCATATTTGGCAATGCTCCAGGACTGAGTGTCTAGGCGCTTCCCGAATGCGCTTCAACCTTGGGGTCCCTAACCAATCCTGAGGGTCCTGGTGCCAGCAGGCTTATCTGCAGCCAATTGAGGTATGAATTGTGTCTCCTTTCCCTATATAAGCAGCCCTTCCCTTCGTTCCTTTCCCCTTTCGCATCCCCTTCGCCCTCTTCCCTTTGTCCCTTCGCTCCCTTCCCTTTACCCCTTCGCATCCCCTTCGTCCCCTTCCCTTCCTGCACCTCCCTTCGCTTCCCCTCCCCCCTCTCTTCCCGCAATCCCTTCAACCAAGGGCTCTCCAATAAAAGCGTGATACAAGAAGAATCCTGAGTGTGGCTGTTTTCCCGCTGGTCGGGAGTCGACCAGAGAAAAAAATTTGAGACAGGGTCTCTCTATTTGGTAGCTCTGGCTGTCGTGGAACTCATTATTGTATCTCAGGCTTGCCTCGAATTCACAGAGATCCACCTTCCTCTGCCTCCCAAGTGCTGGAACTAAAGGTGTGCACTACCATGCCTGGATTAGAGAAAAAATTTTGAGCCAGGGTCTCACTATGTGCCTCTGAATAGTCTGGAATTCACTATATAAACTAGACTGGCCTCAATACCACATAGCTCTGCCTGGCTCTGGTTGAATCCTGAGTACTGAGATTAATGGTATGTATCACCATGCCCCACTAGAATTTTTTTGTAAATATAACCTAGTAGATTTCTTAAAGCCTGGTCTTTTATTCATTCTTTCATTCTATTCATACTTACTAAATTACTACTATTTGTAAGAATTAGGCTATGAGCTGTGTCAAATACAGACATGAATCAGTAAAATCTTCACATAGCTTGTAGACTTTATAGACACTATACAGTACAGCTTTAGGGAAACTAAAAAACAAAGTGTGAGTTAGTAGCGCTTTTCTTAACATCCACTGGAGCATGAGCAATCTTTTAGGGACCACATTCCTGAAGAAAACTGACTCTTCTCTCCCACCAGTAGCCATTAATTGTCAATAGTTTCTCAATTAGGAATGGGACTTCATGAACTCCTTCTCAATCCATGCTGAGATTTTGACTGGCTTGATCCTGTATAGGCCTTGTGCATACAGTCATAACTACTATGAGTTCATGTGTGTAAAAGTGCTAGTTTCCCAACATTTTGTAATAAAATTGCTTAAATATTTAACAATGGTTTTAAAAAGTTTTACAATGAGCGTCTGTTTACCCAATTTGATTTTGCCTTTCACTTTGTATTATGTAAATCAAGTAAATTGATTTATGTGTTTCTCACACTTTTATTATGTATAGGCTAAAGGTACTTCTGATTCATCTGCATTTTATATTAACACATGTCTTAGTTTGGGTTTCTATTGCTGTGATGAAACATCTTCACCAGAAAGCAAGTTGAGAATAAAAGGGTTTATTTCGCTCACAGTTCCATATAGCAGCTCCTCATCAAAGATAGTGGGGGCAGGAATTCACACAAGTCAGGAACCTGGAGGCAGGAACTGAGGAAGAGTCCATGGTAGGTGCTGCTACTGACTTGCTCCCATTGGCCTACTCAGCCTACTTTCTTACATATCCCAGGACCAACAGCCCAGGGATGTCACTACCCACAGTGGGCTCTCCCCATCAATCACTAATTGAGAAAATGCTCAACAGGTTTGCTCCCAGCTCAGTCTTATGGAGACATTTTCTCAATTGAGGTTCCGTCCTCTCTGATGACTCTAGCTTGGGTCAAGTTGACATAAAACTAGCCAGTACAACATGTCACTGCACTTGTTGAATAATAAGATGCTCAAAAAAATTTTGGATTTTGAAGTATTTCAGATCAGAGTTCAACAGGTACTTGATTTACTACATGTTTGCTCATGCACAGAACCATTTAATATTTTGAATACCTTTCAGAGTAACTTATAGACGTCTACCAAAACCAAAGGAGTAAAGAAGATATTGTACTCCATGTATGATGATACATGCCAGTAATCCCGTGCTGAGACTGTATGATTTTGACACCATCTTGGGCTACCTAGAAACCCTGTTTCTAAAAAGTAGATATTGTAGAATGTAATTATAACCAGGTATAAAGAACAGTATTTTGAAGCCTGTAATCCCAGCACTCAGAAGGTAGAGGCAGGAGGATCAGAATTTGAACACAGCTATCAGCTTGGGCTACATTAGACTTTGTCTCAACAAACAGAAATAAAGAGTGCTTTGGTAGTGGTGTGAATAGGAGATGAATGATCAAAGCCTCCGAGATGATTGGTTCTCTAAATTGATAAGATTATTACTCCATTATAGGATGGTTTTTATAAAGACTCATAGTGATTTGTTATAAATAGTCAACCTAATCTTAAAATTGCTTTTGATTGTTGTTTTTCTTCCTACCTTAGACTCCCTAGCTCTACGATTACAGGTATAAGCCACCACACACACCAAAGTGTTTTGATTGATTGAGTTATTTTACTTTGAAATTCAATTTGGTAAAGACTTTAAAATAGGTTTGCCCATTGTCATGGAAAGTCAAAGTTCCTTCTCATGAGAAGCCCATTTATGAGAATGTAAAACTGAGCAGATGGAAGGTATTACAAAGATTAACACACTGCAAGAAAAATAATACTTTCTGCATTATAATTTTTGACATTGTGACAAATAAGAGAAACAGTTTAAGGAAGAAAGGAGTGTTTTCTTTATGGTTTCAGAGATTCCATTCCATGATTACCTGATGCCTGTTGCAAGGCAGAATCAACATGTGAAGGACATAGTGAAGGAAAGTCGTTCACCTTCTGGTAATTAAGAGGCATAGGAAGTGCCAGGGGCAAGGAACCTCATTTTAGGGCCTGCATCCAATGATCTACTTACCTCATCTAGGCCCTGCCTTCCAGTGATACTGTTTTATTATGACTACACCAATGAATTAATCCATTGATTAGATCAGAGCCTTCAGGATCCAGTCACTTACCAAAAAGCTGACTCTAAGGCCATAAAGATAATACTTTGAATTGCAGTCATACAACTACATTTTAAATTTTTAGGATCAGATAATTATTTGTGAACCTTTTGTTGTTATAAAACTGCATTTTTGCACCTATTTTACTCTCATTTATAGGTTCATGAACCACATGAAACATCACTTGGAGCATGAAAAACAGAACAGTGAGTCCTGGGAAAGCCATACCACATGCCAGCACTGCTATCGGCAGTATCCCAACCCTTTTCAGCTACAGTGCCACATTGAGAGTACACACACTCCTCATGATTTTTCTAGTAAGTGACAGTTTTAATGAATTTGATTATCTGATTATTAGGGAACCTTAAGGACCACCTGTTCCTTTTACTACTCTTATTAAGTAGTGTTACTGTATTACTTGATGTTATGATTTATACAAAATGAATCTTGTTTTCATATGCATGTGAAAATGGTATGTTTTTTCTCTTTCAGCTATTTGCAAAATCTGTGAATTGTCATTTGAAACAGAGCATATGCTTTTACAACATATGAAAGACACTCATAAGCCTGGTGAAATGCCATATATTTGCCAGGTATACACATTTATTGTATACTTCGGTGTTTGTTCAATGTATGCATGCCATTAAATAGTATTGTTTCTTTTTATTTCTGAAGCATTTAAATAAAATTAGTATACTAAAATTGAAAAGCCTCTGTATTTAGTGAGATTTCCATTTGTTTGGACCTGCTCATGTATTATATATGGGTATAATGGGCTAGATTTGGCCTTCCTGGCCATAGTTCTCTGACTACTGTAATAGAAATTGTCCAACTAGAGAAGGACAAAAGTGGGCTTATCATACAGGGAAGAAAACAGATGTTTTGGAAAATAGGAAATATTTGGGAACTAAATAAATATCTTTTGACCAGTGGTTTTTCAGAGTTTGAAGTGACTCCCAGTATTAAGATAGCAACATAAAAATAAACTGTCTCTGGTTTAGCCTGAAAAAAAAGAATAAGTGGGATCAGTGCTTGAAAATTTAAGTCAAAATAAGGGGTGATCAATCTGCAAAGAGGAATAAAATCTATGTTTTGAAATATCCCTAGTGTAGAATGTTTTTCTGAACCAATGATATATCACTGCTAATTTGATGTAAATTGTATGCAGATTATAAAATTTTATGTTGAACTTAAACTTTATTTCTAGGTTTGCCAGTTTAGATCATCAATATTTTCTGATGTAGAAACTCACTTTCGAGCATCCCATGAGAACACTAAGAACTTGCTGTGTCCATTTTGTCTCAAAGTTAGTAGAATGGCAACCCCTTATATGAATCATTACATGAAACATCAGGTGAGATTTAAACTTTCTTCATATTGTTTTATGGAAAAGATATACAGACTTAGAACATTCATTAAATTTATTCCAAAGACAAAATTGTTCCAAACGACATGTTTGACAGTTTATGCTGATTTATGAAACATCCACTTTTTCTTTCTCATTTTCAGGTAATTCTGAACTTTCTGAAAGCTATCACTAGAAATAGGAACCACAGAATAGAGGGGAAAAGAGTAAATGAATGGAATATATAAGTTGCATATTTTGGCATCCAAGATTGCTAGGCATTGTGTCTTGTGGGTAATTTTGAAGAGCAGAGGAAAGGATTTTAACTGAGAAAGCTTAAAGACTTAAAACCTTGTGATTTGCTTTTCTTAAAATCTTTCCACTTACTAGTCCATTTTTTTGTTGATGTTTTTGTTGCTGTTATGAGAAGACAAGTATTTGTCATCAGTGACCCAAGGTGGTTTCTAGTGGTAGCTGCCAAAAGAGGAAAAAGTTGTGACTCTTATTACCAGATTTATAAACTGTGTCAGGGAACTATACTTAGGTTGTAACTTGCTTCCTACATGACTTTTGCTAGTTGTACTTTATAATTTCTAAGATACCAGTATCAGTGCTTGCTCCTCTATCTCCTCCTTCCCTACTACCTTCCTCTTTCTCACCTATCCCTTTAATCTTAGTTCCTTTGTTCCATTAGACAGTTTCATTTCTCTTTTTAGTAGTTAGTTCTGGGTGGATTAATACAACTCTGGTCTAAGAGAGTGTTTTGAAGGTGGTGCCTGGTATTCTTTATCGTTAATCTTTTTCTTTATTCTTTCACTATAATAAACAAAACTGTGCTGAATCAGCAAACCTGGGATACTTATGGAAATCATTGATATCCTATGAGTACTCTCTTCGTCTATTCAGGCATCTATAACACACTATAATGAACTGGATCAAATAATAATAAATATTTATTTCTCACAGTTCTAAAGTCGAAAATCAAGGCACCCAAAGAATTGGGTCTGGCAAGGTCCTGCTTCCTGATTCACAGATGCCCATGTTCTCACGGTGTCCTCACATTGCAGAAGGGGCAAAAGAGCTCTTTTATAAGGACACTATCCCACTGCCTCCATGATCTAATTGCTTTCCTAACACCCAATGACGTTACATTGGAGCTCAGGAATTCCATATAAGAATTCATATAAGAAAGATGAGCATTCAGTTCATTCATTAAGTTTAGAATACCTAAGAGATAGACATTCAGCAGGAAAGAGAAAAAAAATCTTTTCATAAGGCTTATGTATTTCTCAGGTAATTTCAGTTTGAATAATTATTCACAAAGACCAGAAAGCCAGAGCTGAGCAGTTTTAGTCTTGTAATGGAAATTACATTATTAACACACTAATAATTCATAATAATGAATTTGTAGTTCGTTATTATTTTTTAAGATTTTTGTTGTAACATTTTCCTAAAAGGAATATAATTTTATGAATATTAGTTTGCATAATTTTTAAGAAATGCTAAAGTTTTTAGATGTGCTAAATATTTTCCTTAATTTTTTAGTAGTAAAATTACCAACTGCTAATCACTTGCTTTTATGTCAATTTTTTTAACAGCTATCCTATGAAGTAGGTATGTGATCATTTCCATTTTATAGAAGGAAAACAAAGCTTTATAGGGAATAATTTGACCAATGTCACATTCTCCAACAAATGACAGCTAATTCAGAGGCTAAACTTATCACTAACTCAAAATCCATGATAATAGGTAGGAAGGCAGAAATTACAGAAAGTTAATATTACTCTTGGAAATCCTTCAAATTCGTCCAACAGTATAGTGTGCTTGTCAAAAATTTCAGTACAGGGAACCTTTTGTGTTTCTTTCTTTTAACCTTTGTAATATATCACTGTCTCTTTGGTTGGACATCATGGTATTCCTGTATCTTCATCAACTTTAGTACCTATATATACTTAGTACCTATTGCAACATATATACACATGAAAGACATTGAAAATTTAAGTTTAGTTAATTTGAATATTAGATTAATATCTCTAACACAGGCCTCTAGGAAAATCTACTCTGAATGGAATAGCAGACATTTTAAACTCAATGAAATGTGCTCTGTGGTTATGTGTATTCTTCCATTCTCTTGCTTCCTGACTTGCTATTTATTTAACAAATAATTTATAGCATATAAATTTTGGGAATACTAAAGTGAGAAAAGCAGCCTTTGTCCTCTGGAATTTGTACTATAATGTAGAACTGTGTGTGTGTGTGTAATTTACATACCAGTTAGTACTAAACACCGTGGGAAGAAAGTGCAGGTGGATTGGAACTTCTAGATCTTTGGTGAAGTGGTGAGTGCTCTTTTTTACATGATTTGGTCAAAGAAGGCCTCTCCCGAGAGGATAAGGCAATATATAATATGGCCATCAGAAAGAGAATGTTCTAAACAGTGGGAACATTTTAAGTAGATTAGATAGTGAGGTGAGCATATATTTGGGATGTTGGAGGAATAGCATCAGTGTTAATATGGCTACAGCACAGTAAAGAAGCAGTAAGGCCAGGTGGTAATGCACACCTTTAATTCCACTGCTTGAGAGGAAGAGGCTGGCAGATCTCCGTGAGTTTGAGGCCAGTCAGGTCTACAGAAAAAGTTACAGGACAGCCAAGGATACACAGAGAAACCAAGTCTCAAAATAACCGAGCAAGGGAGGGAGGAGAGGGGAGGGGAGAGGGAAAGAAAGAAGGGAAAAGAATAGCAAAGTAGTAGCTGAGGATGTAGTGATGGAAGATGGAAGTCAAGCCAGATGAAGTAAGGTCTTGTGTGCCAGAGTCAGGATTCCTGAGAATAAATGGAAAGTCACCAAAGGATTTTTTGTTTTGTTTTTGTTTTCTAGACAGGGTTTCTCTGTGTTGCTTTGGAGCCTGTCCCTCCTCAAACTGTTAGCTCTTGTAGACTAGGCTGACCTCAAACTCACAGAGATCCGCTGTTCTCTGCCACCAAAGGATTTAAGCAACTGAGAAATCCAAATGTATGGTTTTAACATCACCCCAGCAGCTGTGGAAAGGAATGACCATACTAGGGGTTAAAAGATAGAAACAGGGAGGAGATAGGAACCTGTTTCAAAGTTCACAAGTGACTTTTACTAGTATGGATGGTAGCAGTGGTTGGAAGTAATGAAAAAATAGAAAAGTGTTTTAAACATATTGCTAATAACTTACAGGTTGTATTAATGTGTAAGAAAGAGGAGTTAAGAGTGACCAAGTCTATTGTTTGTTATGAGCTGCTGTTAAGAATTGAATTTTTGGGTTGGAGAGATGGCTCAGTGGTTAGTGGTTAAGAGCACTGGCTGCTCTTCCAGAGGTCCTGAGTTCAACTCCCAGCAACCACATGGTGGCTCACAACCATCAGTAATGAGATTGGGTGCCCTCCTCTGGTGTGTAGGCATACATGGAGGGAGAATGTTGTATACATAATAAATAAATAAATAAATCTTTTTAAAAAGTTGAATTTTCATATACTGAGACATTAGAAAAATATGGAAGGAATAATTTTTAAATTTTTTTTAATTATTATTTCCACTTCCTTTTCCTCTCCAACCCTTCCCATACCCCCTATCCTCTTGTTCTTTCTCATTCATATCCCATTTTTCTTTACTTGTTGTTACACACATACAAATATACACATGCACACCCCTAAATATATTACCTGCTCTAGCCATATAATGTTACCTGTATGTATATGATCTAAGGATTGAACATGTGGTATTGGATAGCCAATGGGGACCCTTTCATGATACTTTTACATGGAAGCATATAGTGTTGTGTTCCATTCTGTACATGAAAGAGAAGTTACTATTTCATAGAGAATATATAAATTTGAATCAATGATAATGAAAGATTCAGATTCCAAGTATTCATGACATCACTGGATATTATCTAAAATATTAAAACAGACACTTTACATTTATGTTGTATGTCAGTCTGAACATGATGAACAACTTTTATCCATCATTTACTGTGCTTCAGTAACTGTGCTAGATACTTTTGTATATGGTATTTTGGTTTTCCTCCATGATTATTTATAAAGAAATACTTATATGCTTGAGGACATACAAATTTATAAAAAAAACACTATTTTATATTTATCTTGCTTAAAATTTTAGATATAAATATAAGATGTGTAATCAATGAGACTATATACATAAATACTGCAATTAACAGATAGAGAACAGTACCTGGCTATAAACAAGTGACTTGATTTATGTGTGTTTGAGAATTCAGTCAAAGGATTATCAAACAGTAAATTGGAAAGAATTCTTTTATATTTCCATATGCATACAGCTTAACCTCATAATATCTAATGATGTGTGTCTGTTTAAATGTAGACCTAAAAAAATAAAATTACAAAATTACCTTCTCCGTTGCACTTCTCACATTTAAAGCACTCACTATTCATTTGTAAGTAGTAGATTTCACAATCAATAATGTTCTGTTGGATAGAACTGCCATTTAGAACTCTATCACAGAACTTTCTTCACAGTTTCTGGTAGATTTTCTTTTCATTTTTTTTGTCCTGAGTTCAATTCCTAGCAACCACATGGTGGCTCATGACCAACTGTAGTGAGATCTTGTGCCCTCTTCTGGCACTGTATACATAATAAATAAATCGTTTTTTTTTTTTTTTAATTAATTTTGACTTGGGAGGTGGTGGCACACGCCTTTAATCCCAACACTCAGGAGGCAGAGGCAGACAGATCTCTGTGAGTTCGAGGCCAGCCTGGTCTACAAGAGCTAGTTCCAAAACAGGCTCCAAAGTTAGCAAAGAAATCCTGCCTCGAAAAACCAAAAGAAAAAAGAATTTTGTTTTACCAACTTGAGAAACAAATGGAGCTATCAATAAAGAATTTACTTTTTCTAAGAATAAAATAAAATGTAATTCATTTTGTAATCTCGTATGTTTGAATAGTTCATACATCAAATTTATAATCAAAAGTGTCTTTATACCATAATAGGTATAGAATTTTTTTAAATATATATTTATTATATATATAGTATGTGACTGCACGCCAGAAGAAGGCACCAGATCTCATTACAGATGGTTGTGAGCCACCATGTGGCTGCTGGGAATTGAACTTAAAATCTCTAGAATAACAGTCAGTGCTCTTACCCTCTGAGCCATCTCTCCAGCCTGAGGTGTAGAGTTTTTTCCCAGTAGATTATAGTTGATATAATTTCATGTTGGGTACTTGATATCATAGCAAATACTTTTTAAATTCAAAGACATGCTTTTTTTAAAAAATTGAATAAAGTGCTTGCCTAGTCTACATGAAATCCTAGAATTCATCTCCAGTACTTCAAAAATGAATGACTGAATGAATGGCTCCATATAGCCCAGTGGTAGCATAAAGGCTTAAGTATGATCTGTAGCACCAAAAAGAAATAAAAGAATATTTTGGCATTATCTATGCTGGGAGATGGTAAAATGGTTGCTTTTTAAAATTATAGAGATGTTAGTCAAAGAGAAATTTCAGGTCTCAGGGTTTGTGGTTGGTAGTTGTTAGTATCTCTAGAATGTGGTGGTACATACCTATAATCCTAGCACTTGGAGGCTGATACAGGAGGATCACAAGAAACCAACAAAGTATAACACAGCTTTCAACGGCAGCTGGGGTGTATAGTGAGACTTTTCTCATAAAAGAATTTTAATAGCATTTCTAATAATTTTTATAAACAGAATAAAGGAATCCATCGTTGCCCAAAATGCAGACTACAATTTTTGACCTGCAAGGAGAAAACAGATCATAAGTTAGAACATCGCACATTTATAAAGCCTAAAGGACTAGATGGATTACCTCCTGGAACAAAAGTGAGTATTAAATATGTTGTATCCTACCATTTTGTCTAGTAAAATCCTTGACTGGCCGAGCAGTGGTGGTGCACTCCTTTTATCCCAGCACTCAGGAGGCAGAGACAGGCAGATCTCTGGGAGTTCAAGGTCAGCAGGGTCTACAGTGAGTTCCCTGACAGGCTCCCAAGCTACAGAGAAACCCTGTCTCGAAAAATAAACAAGTAAACAAAGTCCTTGACTGGATATGGTGGTGCATGCTTTTAATCCTACCACACAGTATGCAGAAGAAGCAGGTGGATCTATGAGTTCAAAGATAACCTGATCTACATAGTGAGTTCCAGAACAGCATGACTCTGTCAAAAAAAGGAGGGGAGGGAAGAAAGGAAGGAAAAGGAAAAAAACTGTCTGGGTATTGAATATAATATAAAAATATTGTCTACTTTTATTAAGAACTAAAGTTAAAGTTTTGTTACATTTTTAGTGTGTGCGTGTGTTATATTAGTACCTGTACAAGGGCATCAGATACCCTTGGGTTGCAAGTAGTTGTGAGCTGCCACCCTGCATGGATTCTGGAAACCAATCTCAGGTCCTCGGCAAGAGTATCAAGTGTTAAAGAACTGCTGAGTTCTCTATCTCTTCAGCCAGGTTTCATTATTCTTATGCTCAAAAAGTAAAACTTTTGACTGTTGTTCGAGTTGATTGACAGGAGCCTTGTTGAAGTGACATTCCTTTGTAGAGTTGTTGTAGGCTGAGTCACTAAGTGGTTTTACTGTTCTATAGGCTTTTTTAAAATTTATTACATGTCTCTACTGCTGGACTACAAAGCATTTGAGACTGGGAGTCACAATTAATTTATCTTTGTAGTCCAAGCATCTATCATAGTGACTTGAATATTATGAAGGTGTTGATGTTACTGAATCTACTTACAGAGAAACAGGTTCTTTTCCTGAGTAACATTACTTTTAAAAAAGACGTGGATATTATTATTACTACCACTGTATTACAATATGTTTTTTAAGGTTTGTTTATTTATTGTGTATACAGTATTCTGTCTGCATATATGCCTACGGGCCGGAAGAGGGCTCCAGATCTCATTATAGATGGTTATGAGCCACCATGTGGTTGCTGGAATTGAACTCAGGACCTCTGGAAGTGCAGTCAATGCTCTTAACCACTGAGCCATCTCTAGCCCCAACATTACTGTTTTCAGTGAATAAACATACATTTGACTATAAATTTAGTTCTATGTTTGCCATATTTTTTCTCTGGTTTCTTTATGTAAAGTTTGCTCCCGAATATTTGGTCTGGCACATGGATGGATAATCCAAAATTAAATTATTCCTGAGCTTTCATGTTTGGCTTTTAGCACATACTTTTGTGAGTATATCTGCTATTAGAATTACCTAAACTAATACAGAGCAATTGCTGTGAACATCTAGAGTAAGAAAAGCATTTCAGTGTAACTTCTTGGAACCCGTTTATCCCCTGTTGAGACTAGACATAGAGAATACTAATGTGAACATTGCAAAGCTCTCATATTTTCCATGTTGTAATACAGTGTAGGAATAATATCCATGTCTTTTTTTATACATTCTAATTTATCCAGTCAGCAATCCAACAAGACAGGAGAGTGAGTTAATATTATCCCTGTATTAGAGATAAAGAGAATTAATTAGATGCAACCAATTATTTACTTAAAATTACAGGAAGGTTGAAAAGTGCATTCGTTAGATGCTCATACAGTTTACATTAACTTCTGATTATTCATTAATATCTCTTTACATATAAATGTTACCAATCTAAAACTATAATATTTCAATAGCAAATAAACATCTAACTAAATTTCATTTAACTAGTAATACCATTTAAAATAAATGGGAAACTGGGCCAGCGAATAAATGTACTTGCCGCCCAACAATGCAAGTCTGATTATTTGATTTCAATTCATAGAACCCATATAGAGATAAAAAGAATCAATTCCAGAGTTTTTCTTTGACCTCTACATATGCACCAAGTATATAATTCATGTACCAGACATTTTTCCATTTAAAGTGCTCAGTTCAGTGGTTTTATTAACATATTCAGAGTTCTGAAAACACCATCTTATGCAATTTTAGACCATTTGCATTATCAGTACAAGGAACTCTACATCCTTTCATTCTTTTTTGGTTTTTCAAGACGGGGTTTCTCTAGCTTTGGAGCCTATCCTGGAACTAGCTCTTGTAGACCAGGCTGGTCTCGAACTCACAGAGATCCACCTGCCTCTGCCTCCCGAGTGCTAGGATGATTGAACATATTCCATTGTGTGTATATTTTCATTCATCAATTGGTGGTATTTGAGATTTTTAGACTGTGGCAATGATGCTATAAATATTTTTGTAAAAGTTTTTGCAAGTATATTTTTTCATTTTCTTAGGAATATACCTAGGAGTAGAATTATGGGCTCCTTTGCTAAGACTTAAATTTAGTGTCTATATCTTCTTTAAAGAGATGCCTGCTTGTCTATTTTGTTATTTACTTATGCTTGGGATGGCATATTTAAAAAGTCATTGCCTGGGCTGGAGAGATGACTCAGCAGTTAAGAGCAACTGACTGTTCTTCCAAAGGACCCAGGTTCAATTCCCAGCACCCACATGGCAGCTAACAACTGTCTGTAACTCCAAAATCATCAGACATATATGCAAACAAAACATAAATGCATATAAAATAAAAATAAATTTTTAAAAATGTCATTGCCTGCAAGCATGGTGGTGCCTTTATTTCCATCACACATGGGAGGCAGAAGCAGGTGGACCTCTATGAGTTTCCAACCTGGTCTATATAGTAAGTTCCAGGATAGTCAATGCTATATAAAGAGACCGACCCCCCCCTCAAAAAAAAGTAGAAGTCATTGACTAACTCCTGTGGTATGAGAATTTCTGTATTTTCTTCTGAGGGTTTTATAATTTCAACACTTGAGATTTGGTCCTTGATATATGTTGAGTTCATTTTTTTATGTTTAATATTAAGTAAGGGTTCTAATTTATCCTTCTATATGTGAATGTCAGTTTTTACATCACTGTTAAAATGTTGATTAGAACTGTCATTCCTGACTTTGTTTTGGCACTCTTATGAAACAAAGCATTTGATCACAAATGTGAGGGCTTGGGCTGCCTGGAGAGATGGCTCAGTGGGTAAAATACTTGTACAAATTGGAAAACTGAAGTTTTGGAGCCCTAGCAATCTCTAAAATAAATGTGGGTAGGCGTGGTGGCCCAACCATAGTCCCAGAATGTGGGGGATGGGGGAAGTACAGGGGATTCTGGGTGCAAGCCAGCTAGTTAGACTAGCCAAACCAGCAAGTTCTGTGTTCAAGCAAAGAGGCCCTGCTTCGGTATATAAGGTGGAAAGCAATTGAGGAAGACACCTAGTATCAAACTTCAGGCCTCCATATACACAAATGTGTGCACCCACACATGAACATATTTACACATATTAGATAACTAAATGCGAACCCTAACAGGCAGTGTTTTTTGTTTTATTTTTAAAGATTTATTTTATTTACTTACTTACATATATAGTATTCTGCCTGCAGGCCAGAAGAGGGCACCAGATCTCATTACAGATTTTTGTGAGTCACCATATGGTTACTGGAAATTGAACCCCAGTCCTTTGGAAGAACAGAGTAGCCAGTGCTCTTAACCTCTGAGTCATCTCCCCAACCCACAGGCGGTGTTTTTAATGCCACTTTAATAATCTAAAAATACATCCTGCCTTTGTTTTCATAGGTTACTATTCGAGCTTCGTTTGGATCTGCTCAATCAAGATCATCAAGTCCACCTTCTAGTTCTATTCCAAGCACTTCTCTTCAAGTCTCAGCTCCAGAGTCTAAAAGTGCAACTACTAAAATCAACACAAAAGTATTTGCAACTAAAAGTCAGACAGTCTTAACTGCGATGTGTAAATCCAATCCAAGTAAACCAGGTACAGGTGCAACTAAATCCAAAGCCAAGTGCTCCTACAAGCAAAAGAAAAAGCGCACCAGGAAAAACAAATTCAGTATTGCTCTGAAGAATTTGAGGTAATATCTTTATCCATTATATGGTACTAACTTAATCTCGGAAGTTAGATGTTTTGTTTTAATGACTTGCCGTGTCTTATACACTTTAATTGTAAAGACTATGCAGATAAGAAAATGGTACATTTTTACAACTATCAAGTAGAGTTTAAACTGCTGTGTTATGATTTTAATTTTTTTTAGTAGTCTTAAACTTTGTATTTTTACCTAATGACATTAAATTATTTAACTAAGCCCTTTTTGTTGTTTATTTTTGTTTTTGCTTTTCAAGACAGCGTTTCTCTGTGTAACCATCCTGGCTGTCCTGGAAGTCAATTCATAGACCAGGCTGGCTTTGAACTGACTGAGATCTGCCTGCCTCTGCCTCCCAAGTGCTGGGATTAAAGGCCTGTGCCACCACTACCCAGTTTAACTAAGCCTTTTTACTCTAGGGAAATATTTATATGTGTTAAACTTTTTGCAGTCATTTTTGCTTATTGCTTCAAAGAAATTTTCAAATTTTAAATATATCTATTTGATAATCTTAAACATCTTTGTTTCAATTAATTGTTAATAAGAGTTTCCTTATTATTTTGTGGTGTGACATTTTTTATTTTTTTTTTCTGTCTCCATAAGATGTCACCAGGGAATTCACACGTGTATTGAGTGCCATTCCAAAATAAAAGATTTTTCAAGCCACTTTTCTACATATATAAACTGTGATTTTTGCAAGTATACTACTAATTGTAACAAAGCCTTTACAAATCATATGAGGTAAGTTGAGGATGTAATGTGCCAATCAAAATTACCTTTCAGAGCTGGGGTGTAACTTCTTGGTATACCATTACCTACTATGTGTAAAAAGTTCTAGATTCAATTCCTAACAACAAAAAATATTGCCATCCAAGTTTGATGGCGAATGCCTGTAATCCCAGCATTTGGGAGGTAGAGGCAGAAGGATCAGGAATTCAAGCTTATTGCCAGCTATATATTAAGTTTAAAGGTAGCTTGGGCTTCATGAAACCCTGTATCAAAAATCACTACCCTTTGAGGAGTTTTTTGTTTGTTTGTTGTTTATTTGTTTTAAAGACAAAAATTGTCCTGTTAAAAGCATGTGTGTCTCATCATGGAAGTACAATTCTAGGAATATAGAATGTCTAGGATGTTCCTTGTATGTTTTCAAGTGGGACAGAAGTTATAAAACCAGTTAAATTCATAAAATTTGACTGGCTTTATTAAATAAATTCTTTTTAAAATACTTATTATGTATATTTGTATTTTGCCTGTTTGTATACATATGCACTGAATAGTTACAACAGTGCCCATAGAGACCAAAAGAGGGTGTCAGATTCCCTAGGACTAGAGTCAGAGAAGATTATGAGCTGTTGTGTGGGTACTGGGAATGAATCCAAGTCCTCTGAAAAAGCAACAAGTGCTCTTAATTGCTGAGCCATCTCTAATCCCCAGGCTCCAGGGTTTTTAATGATGCTAAAGAACACTTATTTTCATTCCCATCCTTCTCTCTGACTTTTCCTCTCTTTGCACAGCCATTCATCTTTTCCCTCATTCAATGAAAAGATCATGATGCAACCATTGGGATCCTTTCTCATACATTGGTTCAGCTTCCATTATTTTGCTCTTATTAAGGGTTCTTTGTGAGGGGAAAACTTCGGGGCCCACTTTGCTTTAATTTAGACCTCATTAGTTAGTAGAGGCTTACTTTGTTCTTTCAGGATGGATTTTTTTAAGCCAAAAAGCACTCAGACATAATTATATGTCAACTATTCCTATTAAGAAGGTTCTGCCTCTTTTCAGCTAAATAAAGTACAATCTCTAAAAGTAATTTTCTTGAAGATTATTTTACTTGAGACAGTGTCTCTCTCACTGTATAGATAGCCCTGGATGGCCTGGTCTAAAATTCTCTATGTAGACCAGGCTAGCTCAAACTCACAAGAGAACTGCCTACCTATCTCTCCTGAGTGCTAGAATTAAATACATATGTTACCATACTTAGCTTTTCTTAAAGATTATTATGCAAGATCACTGTTATTTTTAATACATAGTAGGTCTCTTGGAAGGACTTGGCCACATATTTTGATGACTTCAACTTTTTTTTTTTCATGGTACTTTAGCTATAGTGCTAGCACTTCATATATGCTTTTGACTTACTAAATTCTGTTTCTTGCTACCATGGCATTACCTCATTATATAAAATATAAAACATTTCAATTACTTATTGACATACCTCTTGGGGCCTTGATATTTCTTTTATTTTCTTTTTGAGACAGGATTAACTATGTGGACCAGGCTGACCTTAAACTCACAAAGATCCACCTGCCTCTGTCTCTTGAATGCTGAGATTAAAGGCATGTGTACCCTCTTTCTAATCCAAGAATTCTACAACACCAATCCATTTTCTCAGTCAGCTTTATACTTAGTGTTGTCTGTTTTGAATGCCACTTTGTTTTTTCTTAAACACTTTGCATTTCAAGTCATAGTTAGGATTGATATCTTTGAATCTCTCTTATCCTTTCTGATTTCTATCTTCTGGACTATTAAATTATGATTTATTCAATCAGATCTTAATTCATAATCTTTAATTTCAGCCTATGTTTTTTAAAAATACCTGTTTTGAGCTGGAGAGGTGACTCAGTGACTGATTAAGAACACTTGGTGCTTGTTTTTCCAGGGGACTATAGTTAGGATTTCAGCACCCACATGGTGGTCCACAACTATCAATAACTCCAGTTTTAGGGGATTTGATGTTCTATTCTGGCCTCCATGGGCACCATGCATACTAGTAGTACACAGACATACATGCAGCCATAACACTCATAAGTAAATAAAAGGAAAGAAAAGAAATGAGAAAAAATAAGAGGTGCCAACAAGAACAAGTGTGAAGGTCAATCCCTCATAATACCTTCTTACTATGTTGTACAATGGAGGGAACAATCTTAGGTCTCTTCCTATAAGGGACACAAATCCTATGTGTAAGGATTGTACTTTTGTGACCTAATTATTTCCCAAATAGTTTCTTCTAATGCCATCACATTGATTGAGATAAAGGGGAGTTTAGGATTTTAATATATTAATGGGTGAGCCCTTGCTCAGACCATACCAGGATCAATATAATCTCATTACTTCTGTCATTAACTTCTATTCAAAATTAAGAAATTAAACATAGACTTGAAAATATGAAAATAAAATTAATGACTTATTCAGTAATAAAATTAATAAAATGTTGTTTGTCTTTTATCTATCAGCTCTCATAGTGACCACCCAAATAAACAGTTTTATATTTTTAAGAAGCATTCAAGAGCTCTCAGGTAATTAATTGATCTTTTTCTCTACTTTGCATTAAAGAGGTGAAATTATATTTTTTAGCCAGATGTTGGTATACCCAATTTGAAAATCTAAACAATTGGCACTGGATATGATAGAATTATGTTTGTTGTATTCTTAGAACAAAGAAAGGGCTAGCCTATCATATGACTAACCTCTGTTTCAGTGGTACCAGATAGTGAATTGAAACTTTCATGTATTTACTCTGTAAGATGAAAATAAAAGTCTCTTTAGCAATACTTGATTGGGAATAAGTTTATTAAAATGCTATAATATTTGAAATTAATATATAGTATTTATAAATCTCAGCTTTATTCTTTTTTAAATGTACTTTATTATGTATGGGTCTCTTGCCTATATCTATATCTGTGCACCACATGCATGCCTGGTGCCCATGGAAGCCAGAAGAGAGTTTTGGATCCCCTGAAACAGGAGTTTCAGACGGTTGTGAACCACCATGTGTGTTCTGAGAATCGAATTTGGTTCCTCTGGAAGAGCAGCCACTGCTCTTAACTGAGTCATCCCTCCAACCTCTCACTTTTACTCTTTATGAAAAGAAAAAGTATACGGCTTTTTATACTATACAGAAAGAATGTTTGGTTACTGCTTATAAAGGCATTTGCTCAGAATCAACTAAGTATTATGGGACTTTTCACATTTTTCTGGTGTTTTTTTTTTAATTATCTTATTCATGTTGTCAAGACATTGAATGTGCCTGTCACATAATAGACACTTAGTTAAATTACAATGTGCATTAAAAATATATGTCTGAACCGGGCGGTGGTGATGCACGCCTTTAATCCCAGCACTCAGGAGGCAGAGGTAGGCGGATCTCTGAGTTCGAGGCCAGCCTGGTCTACAAGAGCTAGCTCCAGGACAGGTTCCAAAGCTACAGAGAAACCACGTCTGTAATATTAGGTCAATAGCTCATAAAAGAAAGAAAGTTTGATGTCATTAAAAATATATCAGGCAGGGCATGGTGGCTCACGCCTTTAATCCCAACACTCAGGAGGCAGAAGCAGGCAAATCTCTGAGTTCGAGGCCAGCTTGGTCTACAAAGTGAGTTCCAGGACAGCCAAAGACACACAGAGAAACCCTGTCTCAAAAGACAAAAATAAGACCTGGAGAGGTTGGTCATGGTTTAATAGTACTTTCTGCTCTTGCACATGATTAGAGTTTAATCTCCAGCTCCAGGGAATCCATAGATCTTCTGGCCTCTTCAGGCAATGCATACATGTATACACATACTCCCCCATGCACACAATTAAAATACAATCTTCAAGTATATATATATATATATTTATTCTTGCAGCACTTGGGAAAGAATGCCTATGACCCCAGCACTAGGGAGACTAAGATAGAAGGATAGTGATCTCAAGGCCAGACTCATCTACATCCCAAGTTCCAAGCCAGCCTCTTACCTGTCTCAAAGTAACAACAATTAATAATAATAATAAATATTTTAAAAACATGACTGATTCAAGGAATTAGAAAAAGAATACTAGATAGTGCCATTACTAGAAATATTTGTAAATCAAAAATGGATTTTTTAAAAATATTTTATGTTGAATTGTTCCTTTAGCTTATTTATTGTTCATCTGTCACGTGTAACACAAAGTAAGTGTCAAGTCATGTACAGATCAATGATGAAGAAGGCTTGGTACCAACTTTCAAGAAGGTACAATTTAAGCTGGGTGTGGTGGAACATGCCTTTAGTCCCAGCACTTGGGAGGCAGACAGAATTTTTTTAAATCTAAAAAAAAAGTTCTAAGGAATTAAGAATTGGGCTGGAGAGATGGCTCAGTGGTTAAGAGCACTGGCTGCTCTTCCAGAGGTCCTGAGTTTGATTCCCAGCAACCACATAGTGGCTCACAACCATCTATAATGAGATCTGGTGCCCTCTTCTGCCGTGCGGGCATACATGGAGGCAGAATGTTGTATACATAATAAATAAATAAATAAATCTTTTTTTAAAAAAGGAATTAAGAATAATTTTACTTTGAAAGACATTGAGAAAATCAAAATGATGCTTTGAGTCGAATCAAGGGTGTAAAAGGAAGATCAGTTTGCAGAAGTATACATGGTGAGTTGTAGCTGGATAAACCACAGAGTAGCTACAGCTGTTATTTAGTAATTGATTGGGCTGGGACTAAAGAGATGCTGATGTGGTCAAAAGCTCCATAATTCTAGTTTCAGGGGACTCTTATGTTCTAACTTCCCTGGGCACCAGGCATGGATGTGGTATACACACATTCATGTAGTCAAAACACTTATACACAGAAAATAAAATAGTAAATCTTTTAAAAAAAATCCCAAAAGATGCTGGGCAGTGGTGGCGCACGCCTTTAATCCCAGAACTCAGGAGGCAGAGGCAGGCGGATCTTTGTGAGTTCGAGGCCAGCCTGGTCTACAAGAGCTAGTTCCAGGACAGGCTCCAAAGCTACAGAGAAACCCTGTCTCAGAAAACCAAAAAAAAAAAAA
>PVIU01018160.1:0-39762 GCA_004026605.1 Ondatra zibethicus
CGAATGTGGTCCAGTCATTCCCGGTTACTATGGAGAATGTGCCTCTTCAGGTAAATTAGAAGGCCCCAGGACTACTGTTGAAAGCAATGATGGTCTGAATGATGAGATAAAGATGGAAAATGAATCAGGACATCTGGTGGGACAGAGGAAACGTATATTCTGGCAGACTTCTATAAATGAGCAAAGACCTAAGCTAACAATATGTATAAATGGCATTTTTATTCAAGGCTTTAATTCGTCATCAGAAGACTAGATAAACTTAGTTACTTTCCTCTCATGACTTGGCCAAAGACTTATTATACAAGACTTAAGCTAGTTAGAATAGAATATGTGTTCTTATTGTATATAATTCTGTAGTAGGTTTAGAACTCTCTTAAACAAAAGGGTGAGGTATTGAAGAAGCTCCTTCCAATCCTTTAGGCAATAGACTTTAAGATGCCATCCCACTTGGGCGTGGACTCTTTGGTTTAAAAAAAAAGCAGCAGGAGCCATGTGCTCTCTTTCTTGCTTCAGACTCCGCTTCTGCCTACCAGACACTTTTCCTGTCCTTGCAGAGGGCTGTTGTCTAGGACAGTGATCTGTAAGTTTTTTTCTTTAAATAAATAACGCTTTTATTAATCATAATTCCAAACTGGTATGGAATTGTTTCATGACTTACTCCATTACCATGTAAAGATGAAAAATGCAGAGAATCTGAATCTGGATACTATATGTTATTGTGCTCTCTTTGAATTGTTTGAATGCTGAGGAAGGAGCCACACCTGCTAAATGATATTTGTTTATAAATGCTGCTGAATTGATCCAAGATAGATATTTTGAAAATACCTTGAATTCAAAATTTAACTTCTACTTTGGAGAAGAGGATTTGCTTTTGTTTCCACAGGAAATGAGAGGCTGTGGATTCATTTTAAGTTAAGAAAATTTAGGTTTGATCAAGGAAGACTACCTGAGAAATCTCCAGTAGGAAAAGATGGCTCAGATGTCAGAGTTCTACATCCAGAAAAGATTGAAGATTCTGCCTGAGATGATCAAGCCTCACAGAATACTACATTCAGGACTTGGTCATAATTCTAAATTTTCTTTAGGTCCCCATAAGATTCGGAGCACCCCCAACCAACCGGAAGTATCCTGGAATACTATGCCCTCATTCCCAAAAAATGGACTATGGATATTTTCCTTTGTTTTAAAAAAAGAGGGAGTGGTGTTGTTGGTAATTGTCTATATTCTGTCAATCATATTTTAAATAAACGCTGATTGGCCAGTAGCCAGACAGGAAGAATAGGTGGGACAACCAGACAGGAAGTAGAGGCAGGACAATGAGAACAGGAGAATTCTGGAAAGGTGGAAGCCTATACTTTTGCAGTTGTGAGCCTGCCACAGAAGAAGCAAGATGTGACTGTCTTGCTGAAAAAGGTACCAAGCCATGTGGCTAACATATACTAGAATAATTGGCTAATATAAGTTATAAGAGTTAATAAGAAGCCTGAGCTAATGTGCCAATCAGTTTATAACTAACGTAGACCTCTGTGTGATTTCTTTGTGACTTAACGATTGCGGGAACCGGGTCGGACAGAAACCCCAACACCAGTCATGGTTCAGTGTGGGAAACTTAACCATTTTAAGTTTTAGGCACAGAAGATCTTGGAGACATTAAAAGGTCAATTGCTTTAAACATACCTAGAAATACAATCTTCATTTTTTTTGTTTTTTATCATTATTATTTTATTACTTAAAAAATTACCAATCCAAATTCCCATTTCCTCCCCTTCTCCCATTTCCCTCCCACTCCGTCCACACATCCTCCCCACCTTCCTCCTCCAATCTTAAGAGAGGGCAAGGCACCCTGCCCTGTGGGAAGTCCAAGGCCCTCCACACTATATCCAGGTCGAGCAAGGTATATATCCAAAGAGAATGGGATTCTAAAAAGCCAGTACATGCAGTAGAAAGAAATCTTAGTGCCATTGTCATTGGCCCCTCAGTCTGCCCCAACTGTCAACCTCATTCAGAGGTAAAGAAGCTGCCTTGGCCTGTGATAGGGCAAAATAAAGCTAGGCAGGGAAACTAAATTGAAGGCTAAATTGAAGAAGGAAGAGTCAGGGAGGCACCATGGGGACACCAGATACGATTGACGCAAGCTATCTACTGGAGACTTGTCGGTAGGCCACAACATCATAATTAAATATAAAATAATGGAAATTGGTTAATTTTAGATGTAAGAGGTAGCTAGCAATAAAGTTAAGTTATTGGCCAAGCAGTAACCTAAATCATATAGATTCTGTGTAGTTATGTCTGGGCTAAGCTAGCCAGGTAGTTGGGACAAACAAGCAGTCCCTCCCTGCAACAATTGACGCTCCAACGTGATTGACTATATCCATGTAAAACCTAAAAGCTTAAAAAGGAATTCTAGATTTAAAAAAAAGAAAACAAAACAGAGTTTGACATAGCTTTTTGCTGTTTTATGGAATCTTGTCACAGCTCCTTTGAGAGAGATTTTACTGTCTCAGCCACAGCAGAAAAAAAGTGGCAGTTTTGAAATGCCAGCTTTATGGGCTGTGCAGCAAGTTCAACCTCTGGCTCTGGAGACAGAGCATTTGGATGGGGTTTGGGAGCAGATTGCTGCAGATTGCTTGATGGCAACTTGGACTGGCTGTGTGCCTAGAACTGGAGCAGTGTGCTCCACTGAGAGGCACAAGCAGCTCTGCCATGCTGGACTGGGTGGGGCAAGCAGGCAGTACCATATTTGACCTTCAGTAATATCGCAGCTTAGATTCTTAAGTGCATAGCATTTTAAAAGCACAAAGCAAAAGTGTTCCTGGACAGTAAAGAATTACAGACACACAATAAAACAGATTTAGACATAAAAGGCCTCTAAATGGGTCACAGTGTTGGATAAATATATATAGGCTTTGAAGAGAGAAAAAAAAGGACTATTGAGAGTCATAAAGTAAAGTTAATGCTTTAAAAATGGTAAAGTCTTTAAAGAGACAGAGTACAAATAGTCATAGATAAAAAGAAGTAAAGAAAAATAAGCCACGTAAAAATTGAAAATTCACAGAGAGTCTGGATTATGTGTATTATTGTGTTTTCCTTAAATATTTTGACTGTGAAGGAGCTAAGTACAGAGAGACATTTCATTGTATGGGCTGCTAAGCTAAACCAGCATGTATATTATAAAGGTATCTTGACTTCAGAATTTAGGTTGAAGGATATGGTGCTTTGGAAAAGAAGTTCTTTTGTTTTTTCAGAATATGAGAACCTGTGGATTGCTTCTAGGCCAATATGGTTTTATAGACCACACCGCCCTGAAAGGTCGCTGTGAACACCCTCAAAAAATTACTGCACCCAACTACTGACTGAGATGAACCCAGCACACAGGATACACCATTAAATAACTGATTAACAGCACCCCCAAACAGCAGGAAGAAGTATGAACAAAACCATGCCCATATTTCCAAATATTCTTTATAAATGTTCTTTTACATTTAAAGGAGGATATGATATAGATATGAATAATTTGCATTGATATGGATCTTGGTTTATTGATACAAATTTACTGCCCATTTTTTATAGATATTTATGCTTTTGATTAAGGTATTGTGATTGTGTAGTTAATTTAAAATGTAATATATAATTAAGAAATATAGGTTAATAGATAGTCATCTATAATAGTTAAGCTCGTAGTCATAGTTAGATTTTCAAATGTATAGAGATATATTTCAGTTAGATGGGTATTCTTCAAATCTTTCAGAGACCTTCAGAATATAGCATTGAAAATGTTTAAGGACTTAAGACCTTTCATGACAATGAGACACATCTGCTCCTGGCAACACCAAGTTACTTAAAGAGGAAGATGGTCATCACAGAGACTCCTTATGGAGTTGGCTAGCAATTTGAGCAAGAAACTCCCCTTGCCTGGACTGCTTAACTGGACATGCAGGACCCAGAGAGAAATGACTACTGAACTTGAATAAAGGTGAGATGGTCCTTTGGGGTTCCTGCTTCATGAAGGAGTCTGTTAGACATTCTGCAGGACACAGAAAAATGTGATGGACAAACTGCCAGTATAGGTATAACTGTCTTTGAAATTTCATGCTTCATGGAAAAGTCTGCTGTATACTACAGGCATGTAGGCTGAAGATGGATGCCCCAACAGTACAGAAGTGCTTTGGGTGACTGTCCAGGCAATGAGATGTCTCTGTCAATTCTAGAATTTTGGAAGTTTTTCATAATGCACTTCCTGTTTACTTAGGTAATATATCCTTCTGGAGTCTTTGATGGAGTTGAAGTCATAGGTAGTTATAGTTATAGCTTTCCTTAGTTATGATAAAAGATAAAGTAAATAGAAATATTCTAACTGTAATTCTTGCTTGATATCTGTTATATGTAATTTTACTATGTTAAAGTTAAAACCTTCCTTTTTATTTAAAGAGAAAAGGGGAGGTGATGTGGGAGTCCCCTCTGTGTGTTGCTTGTATTGGTTAATGAATAATGAAACTTCTTTGTCCTAATAGGGCAGAATGTAGGTAGGTAGAGAAGACAGACCTGAATTTGGGGAAAAAGAAAGCAGAGCCAAAGAGATGCCATGGATCCACCCAAGAGAAATGCTGGGAATTTTACCCAGTAAGCCACTGCCACGTGGCAATACACAGATGAATAGAAATGGGTTAAATTAAGTTGTATGTAACAGGAAGGCCTGCATGTTGGGGTTTCTGTACTGCCCAGTTCCTGCAGTCATTATGCCTCAAAGAAAACCACACAGAGAGTCTACATTAGATATAAAATGATTGGCCCATTAGCTCAGGCTTCTTATTAACTCTTGTAACTTATATTAACCCATTCCTATCTATGTCAGCCACATGGCTTAGTACCTTTTTCAGCGGGATAGGTCACATCCTGCTTCTTCAATGTCTGGGGAGGACTGGTGAAAGAGCTTCCTTCTTCCCAGAATTCTCCTGTTCTCATTGTCCTGCCTCTACTTCCTGTCTGGTTGTCTTGCCTACACTCCCTGCCTGGCTACCACCAATCAGCGTTTATTTAAAACATGATTGACAGAACACAGACAATTCTCCTGCACCACTTCCCCCTCTTTTTTTTTAACATGAAAAATATCCATAGTCCATTTTTTGGGAATGAGGGCATAGTATTCCTGGCTACTTCCAGCTGGTTGGGGGTGCTTCTAATCTTATGGGGACCTAAAGAAAATTTAGAATTATGATCATGTGATCATGTCCTGAATGTAGTATCCTGTGAGGTTTGATAATTTCAGGCAGCAGTCTTGAATCTGTTCTGGATGTAGAACTCAGACATCCAGGCCATCTGTTCCTACCAGAGATTTCTCAGGTGGTCTTCCTTGATCAAACCTGATTTTTCTTAATTCAGAATGAATCCAAAGCCTCTCATTTCCTGTGGAAACAAAAGCAAAATCTCTTCTCCAAAGTAACATATCTTTTTACTTCAATTTTGAATTCAAGGTATTTTCAAAATATCTATCTTGGATCAATTCAGCAACATTTATAAGCTAATATCATTTAGCAGATGTTGCTCCTTCCTCAGCATTCAAACAATTCAAAGAGAGCATAATAACATACAGTATCCAGATTCTCTGTGTGTTTTCCATCTTTATGCAGCTTTATTTTAACCTCTGTCTCTTTTATTTTTACTTTTAACTTGTGGCTTTTTGAGACAGGGTTTCTGTGTATCTTTGTCCTGGAACTCCCTCTGTAGACCAGGCTGTCCTTGAACTCACAGATCTGCTTGTGTCTGCCTCCCCGGTGCTGGGCTTAAAGGTGTGTGCTACCACACCTTGAACTCACAGAGATCTGTCTGCCCCTGCCTCCCAGGCATTGGGATTAAAGGTGTGTACCACCATACCCAACTACTCTTCTTTCTTTTTTATTTTAAAGACTTTTACCTTTTTTTTTACTCTACCAAGCTTGCAAATATTTTTACACACTGTAAACCATTTAGAGGATTTCTTCATCTTTGAATCTCTCTTTACTGTATATCTCTCTTTTTCTGACCATGTGGGTCTTTAATTTGCTAGGCAATATTGGTAGGATTAAAACCATGGCTTTGACAGCTGGATCAAGCCCATTTCTTAGCTTTCTAAGGTTTTAGACTCGTGGTGGGGGTACCGGCTGGAGACATGTTTATTTCCACAACTCTATGGCATTTCAAGGTCCTTGCCAGCAAGCAAGCTGCAGCAGTGTGCCCACAAACCACACTCAAATGCTTTGTAGTTGGACAACCTGCTTGACAGAGTCAGAGTTTGCCCTGGCAGGACAGCCAAGAAAACCATCATTTTAAAATGGTGCAGCTTTTGTCCTGCTATCACTGAAAACCAACAAGCATGCAGTCAGCTTTTATTAATATCATTTAAGTGTTTCATGGCAGGACCTCTTAAAGAGCTGCAGGGTTTTGCTGCTAAAGCTGAGTGAGGAAGCCTCTCTTAAATGAGAGCCCCTGCTTGCCTCTAGCAAGCAGAGCAGACCAGAGAAATTGCTGCTACCAAGAAAGCATGCTTTACTTTATTCTTTTTCATGATTTCTCAGGCTTTCTGTGGATCCAGTTATCCATGTGGGTGCCATTCTGTAACATGAGGGGCCACTTGTTGGGGTTTCTGTCCTGCCAAGTTCCCACAGCTGGTAAGTTCTCGTAAGCCTGATGTAAGAATTAGCCAATAAGAAACTAGAACTAATGGGCCAAGCAGTGTTTCAATTAATACAGTTCCTGTTTGTTATTATGGGCTATGCTAGCTGGGCAGGCGGGAGATGAACAAGCAGTCCCTCCCTGCAAAACAGAAGGACTGGTTTGATCCCATGTTCATCCATTCTCAGTCCAGTTGGAGTTGGTGAGTTCTCATTAGCTCAGGCATATTGTCTCAGTTGGTGAACCCCTAATGGTCTTGACTTCCTTGCTAATGCTCTACTTCCTGGACCTTCAGAACTCAGTCCAGTGCTCTGATGTGAGTCTCTGTCTCTGTTTTCATCTGTTGTTGGATGAAGGTTCTATGGTGATATTTAAGATAGTCATCAGTCTGACTAGAGGTTAAGGTCAGTTAAGGCACCCTCTCTATTGCTTAGGGTCTTAGCTGGGGTCATCCTTGTAGATTCCTAGGAATTATTCTAGAGCCAGGTTTCTTGCTAACCCCAAAAGGGCTCCCTCAATCAAGATACCACTTTTATTGCTCTCATATCTGTCCTTTCCCCGTCTCAACTATCCCATTCTATCATGGTCTCCCCAACGCCTCCCCTTCTTACCTTCTCTTCCCTGCTCCCAACTTCCCAAATTTTGTCAGGTGATCCTATCTCCTTCCAATTTCCCAGTGAATCTATATAAGTTTTTCTTTGGGTTAACCTTATTACTTGGCTTCTCTAGGATCGTGAACTATAGGCTTAATGTCTTCGTTAGTATTCACTAATGAGTGAGTACATACCATATCTATATTTTTGGGTCTGGGCTATCTCACTCAGGATAGTATTTTCTAATTCCATCCATTTGCAAGCAAAATTCAACATGTCATAGTTTTTTTTTAACCTCTGAGTAGTACTCTAATATGTAGATATGCCACACTTTCATTATCCATTCTTCAATTGAGGGGCATCTAGGTTGCTTCCAGGTTCTGGTTATTACAAATAATCTTGCCATGAACGTAGTTGAACAAATGTTTTTGTAGTATAATTGAACCTTTTTTGGATATATTCCCAAGAGTGGTATTGATGGTTCCTGAGGTAGGTTGACTCCCAATTTTCTGAGAAACTGCCACACTTATTTCCAAAGTGGTTGCACAAGTTTGCATTCCCACCAGTAATGAATGAGTGTTCCCATTACTACACATCCTCTCCAGCATAAGCTAGCATTAGTGTTTTTGATTTTAGCTATTCTGTCAGGTTTAAGATGGTATCCCAAAGTTGTTTTGATGTGCATTTCCCTGATAGCTAAGGAAGTTGAACATGTCCTTAAGTATCTTTTGACAATTTGAAATTTTTCTGTTGAGAAGTCTCTGTTTAGTTCAGTAAGCCCTTTTTAATTGGGTTATTTAGAATTTTACTGTAACTTTGTGAGTTCTTTATATAATTTAGAGATCAGTCCTTCATCTGATGTGGGGTTGGTGAAAATCTTTTCCTACTCAGGCTGCCTTTTTGTCTTATTGACTATGTGCTTTGCTTTACAGAAGCTTCTCAGTTTCAGGAGGTCCCATTTATTCATTGTAGCTCTTATTGTCTGTGCTACATAAAAAGTGGTCCTACATAAAAAGTGGTCTCCTGTGCCCATACATTGAAGGATACTTTCCACTTTCTCCTCTATTAGGTTCAGTGTGGTTGCACCTATATTTAGGTATTTAATACATTTAGTTGAATTTTGTGCATGGTGATAGATATGGATCTATTTTCATTCGTCTACAGTTTGACATCCTATTATGTCATACCATTTGTTGAAGATGCTTTCTTTGTTCCATTGTAAAATTAGTTTCTTTGTCAAAATCAGGTGTTCATAGGTGTGTTGATTAATATCCAGGTCTTCAATTTGATTCCATTCATCAACATCTCTGATTTTATGCCAATACCAAGTTGTTGTTTTTTTACTGTAGCTCTGTAATAGAGCTTGATGTCAGGGATTGTAATAACTCCTGAAGTTCCTTTATTGTATAGAATTGTTTTGGTTACTCTGGGTTTTTTGTTTTTCCATATGATGTTAATTATATTTCTCTCAATGTCTGTGAAGAATTGAGTTGGGATTTTGATGGGGATTGCATTTAATCTATACATTGCTTTTGCTAGAATTGCCATTTTTACTATTTTGATACTTCCTATCCAAGAGCATGGGGGATCTTTTCATTTTCTGGTATCTTCTTCAAGTTTTTTCTTCAAAGGCTTAAAGTTCTTGTCAGATGAATCATTCACTTCCTTGGTTAGTGTTTCCCAAGATACTTTTGCTATTTGTGACTATTGTGAAAGTTGAAGTTTCTCTCATTTTCCTCTCAGCCTCTTTATCCTTTGTGTATAGGAGGGTTACTTATTTTTTTTTTTTTGAGTTGATCTTGTATCCTGCCACATCACTGAAGGTATTTATCATTGTAGGAGATCTCTGGTAGAGTTTTGGGAGCCAGTTATGTACACTATCATATTATCTGAAAATAGCAAAAGTTTTACTTCTTCCTTTCCAAAGTGAAACCTCTTGATCTCCTTATGTTGTCTTACTGCTATTGCTAATAATTAAAGCACAATTTTGAAGAGATATAAAGATAGTAGATTTATTCCTGATTTGGGTGGAATTGCTTTGAGTTTCTCTACATTTAATTTGAAGTTAGCTATTGGCTTGCTGTATATTGCTTTTATTGTATTTAGATTTGATCCTTGTAACCTGAATATCTTCCATATCTTTATCATGAAGTGGTGTTGAAGTTTGTCAAACGCTTTTTTTGGCATCTAATATAATGATCATATTTTTTTCTTTCAGTTTATTTATATGATGGATTACATTGATAGATTTTCATATGTTGAACCAGCCATGCATCTCTGGGATGAAGCATACTTGATCATAATGAATGTTTTTTGATGTGTTCCTGGATTTGGTTTACAAGTATTTTATTGAGAATATTTGCATCCTTGTTCACGAGTGAGATTGGTTTGTAATTCCCTTCCTTGGTTGAGTCTTTGTGTGGTTTTGATATCAGGGTAACTGTAGCTTCATAAGAAGAGTTTGGGAATGATCCTTCTGTTTTTATTATGTGGAGCACATTGAGAAGTATAGGTATTAGCTCCGCTTGGAAGTTCTGGGAGAATTCTGCACTAAAACCATCTGGCCCTGGGCTTTTTTTGTTTGGGAGGTTTTTGATGACAGCTTCTATTTCCTCTCTTCTTGTAGGTCTATTTAAATTGCTCACCTGGTCTTGATTTAATGTTTTCTTTGACCAATGAGTCTATTTCCTCAATAGTATCTTCAGCGCCTGAGATTCTTCCTTGCATCTCTTGTATTCTGTTAGTTATACTCTGTTGTTCCTGTTTATTTACCAAGATTTTACATATCCAGCCTTCCCTTGGTTTGTGTTTTCTTTTTTACTTCCATTTCGGTCTTTAATTCTTGAACTGTTTACTTCACCTATTTGATTGCTTTTTCTTGGTTTTCTTTGGTATCTTTGAGGGAATTATTAATTTCTTATAACTTTTTGCTTGTCTTCTCTTCCATTTCTTTAAGGGAGTTTTTCACTTCCTGTTTAAAAGTTTCTGTCATTTTCATAAAGTTACATTTTAAGTTGTTTTCTTCTGCTTCTTCTTTGTTAGGATGATCAAGTCTTCCTGTTGTGTGTCCGCTGGATTCTGTTGTTACCATGTTGCTTCTTAGGATGTTGGAGGAATTCTTGCATTGGCACCTACCCATCTCTTCTTTCAAATGAGGCCAGCTTCTTGATCCAATCTTTTCTGTCACTTAGTGTTTTGGAGTTTTTCTTGGTTTGCCCTCTCTTAGGTCTCCTCAGTATTGGAGCAAGCTCTGTTACAGGGTTCCAAGTACCTTGCAGGTGAAAATGTGGGCTTGGGGGCAGAGTGGGTTGGAGGAAAACCCAGAAGCAGGAACACTGCCCTCTTGTTGGCAAGAAAAATCTAGGGAGATGGAGAGAATCCCCTGTGTTCTGTCCTGCTGGGAAGGTCCTAGAGAGTGTTTGGTGTGCTATCTGGCCCTGTGGCTGCTGACTTACCTCTCCGTTTCCCTCAGTACTGGAGCAGGCTGTGTTGCAAGGTTCTAAGGGCCTCTCAGGTGAAAAGATGGGCTTGGGGGCAGGGTGGATTGGGGAAAACCCAGTAGCAGGAACACTCCCTGGTTAGAAAAGCCAGGGAGTTGAGGAAAGGCCACTGGATTCTGTCCCACTGGTAAGGTCTCAGAGAGTGGGGCATCCAGATGACCATGCTTGTGGCTGCTGGCCCTACTCTCTGGTCCCCTCAGCTCAGGAGCAGGCTGTGTTGCAGAGTTCCAAGGACCTCACAGGTGAAAAGCTAGAATCTTCATTTTCAACTACTTGCATCAGACTCAAGCCTGAATCAAATACAGGAAGCTAGCTCAATCTTGCTGCGGTTAGCACCCTGTATGACCATTAATATCATGAAAGAAAGTTTAATATATATATGTTTGTGTGTATATACATACATATATAATATATTTACATATATTATGAATTTTGAGATAAGATTTATTCATTAAGATGTTTTAAAGAGTCAAAATAAATCCAAGAGGTTATGGGAATAGGGAGAATATAATAGTCCATTAATTATAGTTTCCTCCTGTCCCATACCAGGTGTCTTTTCTGACATAATACAGATACTTTAGGTTTTCCTTTAACAATCATATTTGGGTTTAGAGAAGAAGAGAGCCATGCTCTGACTCCAAAGCTAGTTTTAAATTTTCATTGTGTTGCAACTACAAAGAAGACATTTTCCTCTCATGTTTGTACAGAAAAATCAAACATTTGGGAGATTTAGGAATTGCATCCTGTTGGAAGTGAGCTATACCATTAGGCCAATTACTCTTTTTCTTAGAACATTTTCACTGGATTTCTTCTTCAAATATCCAATTTTCCAATGGTCTCCACATTCTTTAGTTGGATGGTTTTATTCTTATGGGAAGACAAAACCAAAATCCTGCCCCAGCCCTAACTTTGATGAGTTTCTTTTTTGGCATATTGTGTCTTTGTTAAGACAAAATATTTTTGGCAGCAGAAAAAATATTATCTTATAATGATAAAAAACTTTATCAGGAAAGAGATCCTGAGACTGTTAATTTCATGGTCATGAGTTAGGGTCCCACATTGGGGGATCAGATATAATGATTATTTCAAATATTCTATTGTTGATAAAGTCTTGGGAGTCAGATATAGGGTATGACCCTGAAAGATCCAAAAGTGACAGTGAAAAATCCAGTAGAAACTTTATTCGTCTTTTCCAAACTACAAAATGGCCCATGAAACTTATAAGCCCCCACTCCTTCTCAGTGAGTCCTTATCTCTCCATCTAAGTTCACCACAAAACTCTATGTTTGATTCTGAGCAGTGGAGAGTGAACTTCAATTTCTTATATATTGAGGTTTCTTAGGGCAGAGTGAAAAAATCATCCATCATAACACTGTACTCCATGAAAACCACTGATGATTAATTCAGTACAGCTTTAATAGATGTGCCTAATTGTTATACATTGACATTTGTAAGTCTTCATTTAAAGGTGACAGTAGATAGGTAGTTTGATGCTGTGTTAGAAAAAAAAAACAGTCTCTAATCTTACATCTTATAGTACTATAGCTTTGCAAAGAAAATGGCTAGAAGTTACAGCATTAATTACATTTACTTTCAGATAACTTCCTATGGGAGAAAAATAAGAATGTATTGGATTTGAGGGTTAAGAAAATTGAATTCAATAATGGAAAATCTGAAGTTACCAACTTCCAAATATTTCTAGCTACAAATTTCTTAAACTTAGCTAGAAGCCCTTGAATTTAACCTTATATACTTAGCTTCAAATAATTGTTTTTCTAGATAATACAAAACCACTATAACTGCTTACAAAAAATGTATTTCTTGTCATTAAATTTTGGACTATAAAAATTAATATGCCTTACTCTAAGATATGGTATACATGGGATTTTACAATTTATAATGTCTTCACCAACAATTTTTAACTTTACTTTGGTGCAAAATCAATATTTATTGGTAGGAACCCTACTTTGGATTTTACATGAAATTTTGCTCAGCTGTTTGCAAAGTGGTGAAGTACATTTTTTTTATCTTTTAAATTCACATACTTTGGTTATTTTTTATATTACATTAAGTGTGAATTATTTTTATAATAACAAATCATCATACCTAAGTGTTATCTCAGTGTGGGAGCTGTTTGGAAGTCATCCATATGTGAGTAGTCATTAGCACTAAGGGTTATATAAGTTATCTCAAAGAACTTAGAAACAACTAATAAAATATCAGTAGAAAAATCTCTAGATAACAGGAAGAGAAATCAATGCAGAATTTTTGGAAGAGGAACCTATATAAAAAAGGAGACAGCAAACATGGGAAAGAAGCTTAAGGAAGTGACTAAAGTTTCAGGCCTGAGTCAAGTCAAGGACTAAGGAGGACTGACAGGATTGGGGTCGTACTTACTGCATATTTTTGTATGGTCTATTTTAATCCTCCTTTCCCTGGAGCACTGTGTTTGGAAACAAGAGCTCTTCTACCATCATTACTCATAACAGAGCTCCACAGTGCCTAAAAAACTCAGAAGTCAAATCTCATCTGTGAATCAAATAAAAGTATCAGAAGTCTCATTGCTCAGAATATGCCATTGCAGTACCTCTAGTATTTTTAGGAAAGCAGTTTAGTTTTGGGCTAAGCCCATGGAGGCATCAAAGTTAACAATTATTCTTGTCATAGGCAAAGTGATTATTCCTAAGTCAAAAATGTTTGTGTGTTAGTGACATTTTTTGTTGTTGTTGTTTGTTTTTTAAAGACAAGGTCCACGCTATTCTTAAACTCACTAAGTAACTGAGGATGCAATGAGCTTCTGATTCTCCTGCTTTTAGCTCACAAGTGCATAGGATTATAGTTGTGCATTACCAAACCCAGTTTATTTTTTATTAGGGTGAAACTCAAGGCATGATATGGTGGTGTAGGAGATCCTTCTGTTTATGTGTTGCTTTCATTGGTTAAATAAAGAAACTGGCTTGGCCTAGTTGATAGGAAAGAACTTAGGTAGGCAGAGTAGATAGAACTCAATGCTGGGAAGAAGAGGAGAGAGAGAGCCACCATGGACATGCCAGGACAGACATGCTAAATCTTTCCCAGTAAGCCATGAACTCATGGTGATACACAGATTATTAGAAATGAGTTAAATCAAGATGTAAGAGTTAGCCAATAAGAGGCTAGAGCTAATGGGCCAGGCATTTAAATGAATACAGTTTCTGTGTGATTATTTCGGGTGTAAGATAGGTGGGCACCTGGGATGAAAAGCAGACCCTCCCTCCACCAACGATATGGGGTAAACAAGTACTCTACCAACTGAGTCACATATCCAGCCTCATTTGTTAAATTGTACCATAGTATTTATCTAACTGGCATTTCTCTCTGAAAGAAAAAGAAAGATATATTCATTTTTTTTTAGACTGGTGATCTTTTCTAAGCTGGACAACATCATTGACCTGAGTTCCCTCCTACTCAGCCACACAATTGCAATCTCATGAGTAGAAATAGAATTACAAAGTTTAGATTTTTGGTGTTTCAGATGCATGGCCAACAGAATGCTTTCAATTTATGAATTGATCAGGTATAATCACATAACCAGACAATTTCCTGATACAAAAGAATAAAAATAGATACTTCCAAGGGCTTGGTTGCTTACATCTGCCTAAGACAAGAGTTTTACCTGGAAACTCTCAGATTTTTCTGTGATAAAATATGATCTATATATCAAGGAAGAAAAATTCTCAAGAGTACTTTTTAAAAAGTACTTGTTATTTTTCTTTTATGTGTATGTATTAGTGAGAGCATGAGTGTCTTTGCATTACATGCTTGCAGGTGCTTGTGGAAAACAGAGAACTTTGGATTTCCTAGAATTTAAATTACATGGGTTATGAGCCTGATGTCAGTGCTGGGAACTGCACATGGGTCCTCTGTAGGTGTAGTAAGTTCTTTTAACTGTGAATTAATCTGGAAAATAAGCATTTCTTTGCATCTGTACTTTTATATGAAAAGAAGGAGGACAATTCAGTCTACAAATATACTTTCTGATTTGACAAGAAAAGACTTTGAGACCCACAAGTGATAGTAAGTGAACTTTGCCTTAAACTTTCTTCTCCAGCTAGGCTAATCTTTTTCCTATGTACAATTATGGGAGTACTATTTAATGCTGGCCAGTGGCATTATTTAAAACTTATTTCTTACATAATTAGTTTCATGTATTGGAAGTGAGAAAGTGGTGCTTTTAATAGTACCTGAGAAATAAAGCAGCATGAATTTCAAGGGTATTAAAAGATGAGATTTAATTTGTTACCATTATAATATACACAGCTTTTTGGTCCAAATTCTGTCTTGAAGTTTCTACTTTTCTTCTTTGAGTGCATAACATAGTAGAAGAGCTTATAGCCTATATATTTGGCATTTCAACGATTCCATTGCAACTCCCACACGATGTTACTCCAGCTCTATGAAGTCATGAACTCCTTCCACCCATTATTCCAATAGGGAAACACCTTAATTAATCAGACCAGTTTAGACTGTGTGAAACAGAAGGTCAAAACCAAACATTTTTCTCTTTTCTTCCTCCCACACTATTTTTCAAACAAAGATGGATCTAATCATTAATAAACACTTTAGTATATTTTAATTTAGTTTTGACTTTTAGACATATATAAACAAGAATTCACTCATAGACTTTAAAGTTGGCTACAGCTGTACTTTATACATAGAACAGCCAGTTACTATTTCCTAATTGCTACAAAATGCTTAGTCTTATGTTATAATGACAATGATTATTGTTTTGCCTTATTTATTTTATATGTAACTAAACCTATGTTGAAATACATATTTAGTTATCTTATCATTTTTATAACTTTTGAAATATTTATTATATGTGTACCTTTGTGTAAATGTGATTGGTGACACACATGTCATAGTGCATGTGTGGAAATCAGAAGACAGCTTATTAAGATTGATTCTTACCTTCCATCATGTTTGACTCAGGTATCAAATTCAGCTTTATAAGTTTGTTGCAAATGCCTTTACCTGTTGGTCTAGTTTTATTCTTTTGTTTTGTCAAATACCATGACCAAAAGCAATTTAGAAGTCTCTTACTTACTTTTCTATATCTGTGATAAAACAAAAATGACATAGGCAATTTACAATATGAATTGCTTATTTTGGTTTACAGTTTCAGAGGGATAAAATACATGGTGGTGAAGAAAAATAACAGCCATGAGCTCACATATTAATCCCCAGTATGAAGATGACGCAAAAACCATGGAGAACTGATTGCTATCTTCCTCGGTTGTTCATGTTTAGCTAGCTTTCTTATATAGCTTGGAGTCACTGACTACTGCCTAGGGGATTGCACTTGTCTACAGTGGACTGGGTCCTCATTCATCTATTATTAATCAAGACAACCCCCACAGATATACCCATAGAGTAATGTGCTCTAGGCAATTTTTCAAATAATCTCCATTCTCAGGTGAATCTAGGCCGTATCAAGTTTAGAGTTGAGGCTGAATACAACACCACTGATCCATCTTACTATCTATCATTATGTTTTAAATGTTTGGCCATTATTGCTTTGGGTGAATTTATAGTAAATATAATAAGGAGGGACAATGAGGCTTTCACAAATTTCCTTTGTTGAAACCTGATCTTTCTTCTCTAAAGAACTAGCCTCTGGACAGAGGAGTAGTATTCTGTTGTAGGTTTAATTGATTATCTAAACAGATGAAGAAAAACTGTTTGATAAAAAAATATAATAACCATTTCCATTTTTTAAAACATTGTAAATTCAGCAAAAGGGCAAAGGACTTTCTCAACTTGATAATGGTCATCAGAAAGCACCACAGTTGCATCATACCTAAGGTTGAAAACCTGAATGCTTTCCTCCTAATATCAGGAACAATATGCTTGTATTTGTTTTTGCTATTTTTCTCCCACAGGTTACTTTAGATTCTAACCAGGAAAAATTTCCTGCAATTGAAATAAAATATTGAGATAAAAAAAGAGAGTGTAAAATGACTTACTGTTGAATGAATTGATCTTATAGAAAAAGATTTAAGAGAACCCACAGAAAATTTTTTGAATCAGTTAACAAGTTCAATACAGTTACAATACAAAAGAATACATAGGAACAATATTCTAAAATTAATTTTATTTGCAATCAATATGAAGAAAACAAGAAATCAAACACCTAATTCAACTTATAATCATATTGAAAAAATAATATATTTAGAATACATATCACCATGATAACAATTAAGAATTTTATGCCAAAAATTACTAAATACTGTTGATATATGCTTACAAATGTCCAAATGAATGGATAGCTAACCTTTTTCAATGATTAGTGGACTCAGTATTTTTATGGTGATACTATTTCCCAACTGATCTATATATCAAATAATTCAGTATAATAATCACTATTATAGTGTTGACTGTCCCTTTTCCAAATATTGCTAAGCGGTTTTGTAAAAATTTTAAAACTCACAATACTAAGATTCAGATCTAATCATAATGTTATAGACATTGTGATACTAGTACCATACTTAGGATGGCACATACCTGAGCAACCTAGAAATGCAAGTCAAGAAACAAGCTTTTCAGTTTTACTGAAATACTTTTCACCAAGTATGCTTGAATGTTAAGGAGATAAATAATAATATAGCCAAGAAATGATGGACATTATATCTTGATGTCCACATAAAGCAGATGGATTCCCATCCTTCTCCATAATACAAAATCACATCAGTGCCTCACTAATTCTCTGAGTACCTGCTATCGAAGTCTGCTCACTTGTTTCTTGTCCACTCATACCAGAAATAATCACTCAGAAACTATATTAATTACAATACTGCTTGGCCTATTAGCTTATTCATATTTCTAGCTAACACTTACATGTCAAATTCATCCATTTCTATTAATCTGTGTATCGCCACATGGCTGTAGCTTACAGGGCAAAGTTACTGATGTCTGTCACCTCTTGTAGCTATGTGGTGTCTCACTGACTCTGCCTTCTTTCTCCCAGAAATCAGTTTTTTCTTCCTTGCCCAGCTCTATTCTGCCCTGCCACAGGTCAAGGCAACTTCTTTATTCGTTAATCAATAAAAGCAACACATATACAGAAGGACTTCCCATGCCAAGTACTTCAATAATGTCAGCATATGATTTTGGATTTACAGTGGTTTCCAGCATTATACCAAAGTAAAAATAAGAAAGGAAAATATTAAAATTGCTTATCTCTAATTGAAAACATTTTGTTGAAAATTATAACTTTCTGAAATCAGAAAGACAACCAAAAGCTTGAGGCTAAAAATATTTTTAAATACAAATATGATAAAATACTTGTATACAGAAATTACAAAGAATCATAACAGAAAAAGGAAAAACCAACTCAGTTAAAATTCAGGAACAGATGAAAATACTATCAGTACTTAAGGAAATGCAAGTTCCAACATCATGAAATATTACTTTATACTGCTATAACAAATACATAATAAATATGCAAAACTATAGAGAGAAATTAGAATACTCTTCATTTTTATTGGAAACAAAATAAAAAACAGAATGTAAGTCTATGAAACTATGACCTAACATTTCTACTCCTAGGTACATTCTAAGAAAAAAAAGAAAGCATATTGCAAAAAAGTGTACAAAATGTTTGTAAAATTATTCAAATACTTAAAAAGTTCATTTAGCCAAATTGCTTATAATCTGACATATGGGTAAAATATAGGGTACACATACAAGGCAAAGTATTCAGTCATAACCCTAAATACTGGGTACAACTGCTTAATTCTTCACCTGCTACCACGACTCTGCTCAAACTGTAAACACATTGGGATTGATTGTCTTACTCTGGCTAATCAAAGTAAGGTCAATTTCTCCAAGTACTTCCAAAGAAAAAACTCAAACCTAGGTCTGACAGGTAAGTCCTACTGCTCTTTTGACACCTGGAGACTTAAGACCACTGCCCAGTCATCAAGCCTAGGTCAAGAGCCTGGGTAATGAAAACATCAATATCTGATACATAGACCATTTATATTATACTTCATACTATAATTTATCCTTCTCAGATCTCTGATGATATTGACTGACCAGCCAAAACCCCCAACTCATTCTTCTTCCTTACCCATAGTTAGAGTATCCAAATAGTCTTCCAGACTCTTCCAAACTCTACCCTTAACTTGCTCCTTTCAAGTTGTTTTTTTTTCTTTTTTTACTTTTTCTCCTCATTCCTTCATGTTCTATTTCCTTACTAGGAAGGAATGTTCTTTCCAAAACTGACATAAATTTTGCCTTCCTCTCCAACAACAGCTCCTAAAACATTTTTCTGCATCCCTTCTCTTCCTTTTCTCCACCTCTGTACACTCTCTCACTTTCCAAAATACCAAAGACTCCCGTGCTCTCTGTCTTTTTTAATCAATGACACTGTATGGAATATGACCTCTCCTTCCCTTACTATACAACACAAACCCTTCTATACAGTACTATAAACCTTTCTGCCTACATTCCAGAATACCAATACTCTCTACCCTTCAACATCCTTAGAGGCCTCAAATCCATCATTTAATTTTTTTTATCAAAATTGCTTTCTATATTTCACCTCTTCCCCCTAGAATACTCTTATTTGATAGTTTAAAAATGTAATTTAACTTTTTGCTTGGTCTAGGACCTTAGCTTCTTTAATGCTGCTGCTTCCTTTTAGACTATATCATCTCTAACACTTATGTTATCTTTTTCACTACCCTTACATCACCTTTATATCTTGAATCTTAAGGGTATTTTTTCAAATGCATCTACTCCAGAGACCTTTTTGCCTTCACATAGATGTATACTGATATTCAACAGTCCATACAACTAACCTGGACTGTCCTCCTCAAAGGGTTCAGAAACTTCCCAACTTTTTGGCCAGGTACTTGTTAACGTAACCTTCCTTCCTTTTTTGCTCTCTAGCCTGTTTCAGTATATAAATAAACTCTTCTTTTACAGTCCTTCCATCTTTGAGAACCAATCTGACAAAATCTCATTCCCCAATTTCCTCAGTTCCAGGAGTTACCAAATCTCACTTTCCAAATCTCAACTCTCCTCATGTTATCTTATATTCTCTCTCATCCAACCCACAGAAATCTCACTTTAGATTACTTTACACATCTCTGCTGCTTATGTCCACACTCAACAATCCCTCATCACAACTTTTTCTCACCACTCTTTCTCTCAACTTCTTATTTACAAAGTATTCTAATCCCTTCCACCAAACTTCTTTTATCAAAGAACTCATCACTTACATTTCTGTTTATTATGTTTTTTTAGACAAGTTTTTTTTCTGTGTAACAGCCCTGGTTGTCCTGGAACTTGCTCTGTTGACGAGACTGGCTTCAGTCTCACAGAGATACTCCTGCCTCTGCCTCCCAAGTTCTTGGATTAAAAGCATGTACCACCACCATGTGGCTTTTTCTTTCAGCTTCAGTGGAGACACAGCTTCTAACACTATGCACTTCATCCTTGTTCTGATGGTCACCAAGTAACTACAGCTCGGCCATAGACCCTGGGCTTTCTCTTATTTACATTTCTTACATGTAAAGTCAATAATCACTCCAACATGGCAGCCTATTAAGCTACCCATTCATTCTCTATGACTCATCCCACTTCCCTCCAGTCTACCCTACTACATAAGCCCAATAACATCAAACCTAACTTTCCCAACACAGGACATTATTCATTACTTACCTGAAATATTTCACTCTAATGCTAAATCCCTGCTATTCTTTCTTCAAATGTACCTGACTATCTCCCCAACAAATAAAGCATTTTTACAAGACCAAAACCCAAATCTACAATGTATAACAGAAAACTAACTCTGCTTCCTTTATACAATCCCCTACCATGTTATATTGGGTTGAACTTATGACAGTCTTTTTATGACAGAAAATGATAGAGTTATGACAGAAAATGTTTTAGGGTATATAAATATAAATTCTGAAGGTCTGATGATATGTAAGCTTAGTTAATTTGTGAGGGTCTGAGAAAGTAACTTATGGGCCTGAGAAAGTAATTTAAGATACACGAACAGTTGTTTCAGATTTCAGACCTTCTCTCTAGGCTATTGTTTGTGTGCCCAAACTTTTACTAAGACTCAATATAAATTTCAGTACAGATTTCAATTATAATAATAACATATCTAAAATTTTATCTCTTTCCATAAGCTTACAAATACTTATAAGCTTCAGGAAGTCAACATGAATCCACACGACACAAGTCAAATTGACTCTAGAGAAGTACTACTGTGAACCAACTGCCTAAATTTACCCAGCTGTCTGTTTTTGAGGGTGAGATCTCTCCTTATTATTTTGGTCCTCTTCCTTTTTCCGTAGTCCCAGGATTCCCTTTTTCTAACTACTAGGACAATGAACCTAAAAGTTTCAATTATACATCCTAGATTAAAAAAAATATCAAAGCTTCTTTACCTTCTGTCCCTGGTCTATCTATACCAGAAGATTTCAAATCAATTTCAGACTGCTTCAGCAACTCTATTGATCCCGATGTTCCCAAGGAATCTTCTTCCTAGACAATTACAAAGCAACTAGTCACAGATGGTCCAGCTTCCCAAACTGTTCCAAAGCTGCTTTTCTGCACATCCTTCCAACACTACCTGCCTGCACTTCACTGGTGCAGGTGGTCCTGTAGAGCCTGGAACTTGACTGACACAGGCTGCTCTTCCCAGTCTTGACCAACATTCTAACTTCCTTAGTTCTCTAACGAAGATTACCCATTGTCAGCAGGAAGCACAGACAGAATAATGCCCACTTGCTCAACACCCAGCCACCTAATAATAAAAGGAAACAGTAGGACTAAAAGTCTCTAGTAGGCCTGAGTATGGCAAGCACAGGATCAAACATAGCAAATGTTGCAGACAGGTTTTGCCACTTCCCTTCTTATTATCTCCCTTCTTAAAGAACATTACATTCTTGAAGATAACCCTCAAAGTCTATTCCCTTATTTGGCTACTACCTCATTCATGAGACAAAACACCAAGGTTCATTTATCAAAATTCACTCTTTGGTTAATATGTCCATCCAAGATTTATTAACTCAACCTAGCAGAGACTCTACCCTTTTCCTTTAAAACTCAGCTCCTATAAAAACACTTTCTCTTGCTTTCTTTTACTTGCTGCTACTTTTGCTGCTGGTGATGCTGCTTCTACTCCTGCCTTTGCAGCCCCCCCCCACATTACCCCTCCAGAGTAATATAGCTCCTTTATGCTGAGAATATGATATCTGGATATGTCTTGTACCAATTTGAAGGATGGAAGCAGCCTCTCTTATAGAGAATTCACTGTGTCACTGCATCAGTACAGGTTGTGAGTAAACCTAGCACATGTGGTTTCTCATTGTTCTTTTACATTGCTTTCTGCAATAGCACAGTTTTATCCTCTTTTGTTCTCTTAATACATTATTCATTACTCTTTATATGTAACCAAGCTGCTTGTCTCAGGAAAACCTAGGACATGATTAAAGGTCCTTGCATTAATTTCTTTTGGTTGTAGAAGGATTTCCTCTCTTGATTTTATATCATTTCTTGTCCTTGTTTTTAAATGTACAAATGACCAGAACAAAGCTTAAGTTTATTCTCTCTCATTTTCCATATCACCAAGGATTGATTATATTTTCATGTGAAATCAACACAATTAAGTTACTTTTATGAAATCATTTTATTTTTTAAAGGTCAATACATTTCTCTGCTAGGTATTTGTAGCTGAGTGACCAATCATCTGGGGATTGCTAAGTTAAAATGATATTGATTCTGGTGGCTGGAGGTTTCATTTGGCTCAGTAGGCAGTTATTTCTGCCTTGTTTGATGCTTCTCAGGGTTTGTAATTTGAGTCTGAGTTCAGCTTTTGAGCAACCCATGGTTGCTGGTTTATAATGCATTGGTTTGGAAGGCTAAGATGACTGGTGTCCTCTTCTCTAAGCTAGAGTTCTCAAGTTTTCAGAAGTTTTTCTGTAAGAGGGGAAGAACAGAACTGTAAAGTTCCTTGGTGTTGGGGCTACTGATACTCCTACACTGAAATGCCAAATAATTAACTTTAAACAAAAGGTGTGTGACATGCAAGAAATACCAAGGCCTGTGCTGTGTTTCTGCCATTTGCTTGCTTAGGATGCAGTGGCCATGCAGCCCTCTCGAGACCTTCCAGCCTAGATGCTGGTTGACCCTTAGGACTAAACTGAGAAGTAATAAACTTCATCAGAAGTTTTCATACCTTCATTTCCCAAAAAGGAGCATTTTTTCCCATCAAAACCTTATCTTCCTCTCTTCTTCCTTCCTGTGGAGAATAAAAAACTGACTGTTTCCAGAGTCACTCTTGAGTGAGTGGTCCACATGCATGCAGATTTAATTTCTGTTAATCTGCTCTCACTTAATTCACAGTTACCCCAGACATTTAGTTCTCAGTTAGTAATAGAAAAGTTGTCTTTCTTCCAATGGGTAGGTTCAGGAGTGAATAACTTTTGCATCTTATATGTCAAAGCTAATCCAAATACCAGCTATATGGATTTAGGAAATCAACTTTGCTTCCTAAGAGGGAATGCAATTTTAATTTTCCCACAGAGCACCTTCTTCCTGATATAAGAACGATCAAAAGCAGTTTTATTTAAAGAAAAGCAAGATCAAATTACCCACCTGATGGGCATGGAGCATCTTGTCCCCCTCACTGAGTTCAAATCCTGATTGGATCCCCCAACAATAACCTGACTTTCTTTGCCTTGATGTCCATCTGTGTCCAGACAGCCTATTTCTATAGGGTTCCCCATCCCTTGGGAACAATTCCAGTCTGCCATATGCTCTAGATATGCAAGAAATTATCCAATACAGCCTACTAATCTCAAACTTGGCATCTGAAGGCTCACTGCACTTAATGTTTCCTAACTTGTTCCAACTGTTCTCAGGGATCCCATACAACCTTGAACTGATCCTATTATGGGCAAATGGAATTTATGTGGCACCTCTAATTTTCTTGACCTGTGTCATTGACACTCCTAAAGGGAGGTCATCTTTTTAGTGGAACCTAGTTCCATAAACAGTATACTTGCCAACGGACAAGAAGTATAATAAATGTGATACACAAATACCAAAGTAATTGGAAAGCCACCCCAGTCTGTGTCTGTTCCTCCCTTCTCTCTGGTAACTAATGTTTCCAATGTCAGAGACACCCTCAATTGCTCTTTCAAGGCATTCTACCTAACAGTTTGCTGGCTAGAACACTCAACAGCAGTCATCTTAATGAGAGAACCAGAAGCTATTTGGGTCACTGTTGCCATTGCTACACATTTTCATGCCATTACAATTTTGGCTCAGACATATATGGAAAATGTAAACAGAATAAAAAGAAATTTTGAAATTACAGCTGCCATTTTTTCAACCATCCTGCTTGCCATAGGAGTGGTGACTGGAACAACATTGCAAACACAAATAGTCACTAGGGCTGATACATTAAATCAAATAGTTACCAAGTCTACTGAGGTTCTATAGCCCAAGAAGTAATCAACCAACACTTCTATCAGGATATATATATATATATATATATATATATATATATATATATATATTACAAGAAAATTGAACTCTTGTTTGAGTAGCATTGGTGAGAGACATGTCACTGCTGACTTGAGATCCTTGATAACAAGCAATATGCCTCACCCTTTACCAGGTTTCTAATGCATCTCTTGAAAGGCTCATAGTCAGACTGGTTCCTTAATCATTTCATATTACCCCAAGAAAAAATATCATTAAAACTTAAGTAGGGTTCTGGCCATGATTTTGGAAACTGACTTTCTAACTAATGCATGGAATAATTTTAAGAAACTGTTTAATCCTTCCTAGACACTTACATATACCTTGTTGTGAGGGGTGGTACTTTTAATCTGTATTCTGTCTCATACCGCACATCTGGAATCAATGAGCAGTCACCAAGGTGATCAGGTATTAATGGCTCTTAGACATCCTGAACAAAACCCTCAAAAGAAGGTGATGCATGCATGGCTCACAGAGATTTAGATGGCTATTGCCTAAGACCACTTCACCCTGGACTAGTCTTCAGGTACAATGCTTTTGAGGGTTGATAGTCAATGATATGTCAGTTTATCTGGCCAGTCAATCTAAAGACAGGCATAATACATAAGGCTGAAACCTCAAGAGATAGGGACAACAAAGCTAGGGCAAAGCACCCTGGATCCTATTGAGTGTCCAATAATAAAATAAAAAGGGTGGATATGTGGGGGGATATTTGCCAAGGCACAAAGAGCTTAGGGACCAACAAGAATTGGTGGCTAAAACTGTACTAAACTGACTGTTTGAGCATGTGGTATGTAACTTCTCCAAATTGAGACAACCTAGTTCTGCCAAGGGAGCCCCCACAACAGTTGCCTTGCCTTAAGACAAGATGAACATGACAAACCCTGATGCCAGTGCTTCTCCTTTCCCTGGATGGTAGGGGGTATATAAGGCTTTCCTTTTCCAAAATAAACTGAACTTGCTACATCCAGCCTGCCTCCTGGAGACTATGTCATTGACCCCCAACCCTACTCACCCACTTCCCCAAGGGAAAGTTTAGTGGGACGTAGTGGCAGATCAAAGTAACACCCACACTCCTCCTGAAGACTAATAATGGCTCTGCCTTGTGTTACTTAAGAACCTTTTCTAATGTTTTTTGTTGTTCATTTGTTGTTTCTTATTCATGAAAGGCAGGAAGAAGTGTGCACAGACAAGTTTAACACATATTTGCACTTAATAATATATCATGAAAAATATTCAATGCTAATTTACCTTTAGATTCAAATTTTGTATTTGTATAACTAATCTTAAAATAAATGATAATGCAGTCCATTTTTGGATTATTTTGATTATTTTAAATTTTCTACTCTAATCAAAATCCAAAAATAAATATGGTCTTTGCTGTACTTTTGTTTGTGTGTTGAAGTACTTTTGTAAAATGTATGTAAGGATAATTTTCAGGAAATGGGTGTTAGCTTCATAGATTATATACATTTGCATTTCCTTTTAAAGAATACTCCCATGTATAGTTCAGGGGTCAAATAATTATAGATCTCAGCTTCTCTCAGTTTCCCTCAATAGAATTAACCACCACAAATTTATTTATTTCATTTGACATTTATGTCTTTCTGATTTCAGTATTACTTAATGCTATATACTTATATTCTTATTTTCTGATCCTTTGATTATTTTTTTAAATTTTATTACTTAAAAAATACCAATCAAAATCCCCACTTTCTCCCATCCTCCCCCTCCCCTCCCACTCCCTCCACAGACCCTCTCACCCCACCACCTCCAATCCTAAGAGAGGGTAATGTACCCTTCACTGTGGAATATCCAAGGCTACATCTAGGTTGAGCAATGTATACATCCAAAGAGAATAGGATCCCAAAAGGCCAGTACATGCAGTAGAGACAAATCCCAGTGTCACTATCAGTGACCCCTCAGTCTTCTTCAACTGTCAACCCCCTTCAGAGGGACTTATTTGTGCTCATGCTCATTCATATACAGTCTAGTTGGAGTTGGTGAGCTACCATTAGCTCAGGAAAACTGTCTCAGTGGATGAACCCTTCATGGCCTTGAATTCCTTGTTCATATTCTCATTCATTCCACTCTTAAACTGGATCAGTCCAGTGCTCAAAAGTGGGTCATTGCCTCTGTTTCCATCTCTTGTTGGATGAAGGTTCTATGGTGATATATAAGATAATCATCAGTCTGACTACAGGGTAAGACTAGTTCAGATACCCTCTCCTCTATTGCTTAGGGTCATAACTGGGGTCATCCTTGTGGGTTCCTGGTTATGGAGATCCAGGTTTCTTGATAAGCCCATAATGGCTCCCCCAATGACTATATCTCTTTCCTTGCTCTCATATCTGTCCTTCCTCCATCTCAAATATCCCATTCTATCAAGTTCTCCTCAACACCCCCCTTCTCCACTTCCTTCTACCTCCTGTCCCTATGCACCCAAAATTTTGTCTGTTTCCAATTTACAAGTGTGTCTATATATGTTTTTCTTTGGGTTCACCTTATTACTTAGCTTCTCTAGGATCATGAACTATAGGCTAGATATCCTTTGTTTATGACCAGTATCCACTTATGAGTGAAAACATACCATATTTATTTTTTTTGGGGGGGTCTGGGTTTCCTCACTCAGGATAGTGTTTTATAATTCCACCCATTTATATGCAAAAATCAAGATGTCATTGTTTTTTAACACTGAGTAGTACGCTAATGTGTAGAGGTGCCACACTTTCTTTATCCATTCTTCTATTGAGGGTCATCTAGGTTGTTTCCAGGTTTTGGCTATTGCAAATAATGCTGCTATGAACATAGTTGAACAAAAGTTTTGGTAGTATGATTGAACATCTTTTGGGTATATTCCCAAGAGTGGTATTGCCGGATCCTGAGGTAGGCTGACTCCCAATATTCTGGGAGACCGCCACACTGATTTTCAAAATGGTTGAACAAGTTTGCATTCCCACCAGCAATGGTTGAATGTTTCCCTTACTCCACATCCTCTCCAGCATAGGTTATCATTGGTGTTTTTGATTTTAGACATTCTGAGAGGTGTAAGATGGTATCTCAAAGTTGTTTTGATTTGCATTTTACTGATAACTAAGGAAGTTGAACATGTCCTTAAGTATTTTTTGGCCATTTGAAATTTTTCTGTTGAGAATTCTGTTTGGTTCAGTACACTACTTTTTAATTGGGTTATTTAGAATTTTAATGTCTAATTTCTTGAGTTTTTTATATATTTTGGAGATCAGGACTTTGTCTGATGTGGGGTTGGTGAAGATTTTTTTTCCCATTCAGTAGGCTGGCATTTTGGCTTAATGACTGTGTCCTTTGCTTTACAGAATCTTCTCAGTTTCAGGAGGTCCCATTTATTCATTGTTGCTCTTATTGTTTGTGCTACTGGGGTTATATGTAGGAAATGGTCTCCTGTGCCCATGTATTGCAGGCTGCTTCCCACTTTCTCTTCTATAAGGTTCAGTGTGGTTTGATTTATATTGAGGTCTTTAATTCATTTGGACTTGAGTTTTGTGCATGGTGATAGATATTTCCATTCTTCTAAAGATTGACAACCAGTTATGCTAGCACTATTTGTTAAAGATACTTTCATTTTTCCATTGTATAATTTCTTTGTCAAAATTTAGGTGTTATAGGTTGATGGATTAATATCCAGGTCGTCGATTTGATTCCATTGGTCAACATCTCTGTTTTTATCCCAATATCAAGCTGTTTTCATTACTGTAGCTCTGTAAAAGAATTTGATGTCAGGAATGGTAATGCCTCCATAACTTCCTTTATTGTACAAGATTGTTTTGGCTATCCTGGATTGTTTTGTTTTTCCATATAACGTTGATTATTGTTCTCTCAAGGTCTGTGAAGAATTTTGTTGGGATTTTTATGGGGATTGCATTAAATCTATAGATTGCTTTGGGTAGAGTTGCCATTTTTACTATGTTGATCCAACCAATCTAAGAGCATGGGAGATCCTTCCATTTTCTGGTATCCTCTTCAATTTCTTTCTTCAAAGCCTTAAAGTTCTTGAAAAGTAGATCTTTCACTTCCTTGGTTAGTGTTACGACAAGATACTTTATGCTATTTGTGGCTATCCTGAAAGGTGATGTTTCTCTGATTTCCCTCTCCACTTCTTTATCCTTTGTGTATAGGAGGGCTACTGGTATTTTTCAGTTGATCTTGTATCCTGCCATATAACTGAAGATATTTATCAGCTGTAGAAGTTCTTTGGTAGAGTTTTTGGGGTCACTTATGTACACTATCATATATTCTGCAAATAAGAAAAGTTTGACTTCTTTTCCAATTGGAATCCCCTTGATCTCCTTATATTGTCTTATTGCTTTTGCTAGAACTGCAAGCACTATCTTGAAGAGATATTGAGAGAATAGACAGTCTTGTCTTGTACCTGATTTTAGTGGAATCACTTTGAGTTTCTCTCCATTTAATTGATGTTAGCTGTCAGCTTGCTATATATTGCTTTTATTATATTTAGATGTGATCCTGGTATCCCTAATCTCTCCAAGACCTTTATCATAAAAGGGTGTTGAATTTTGTCAAATGCTTTTTCAGCATCTAATAAAATGATCATATGGTTTTTTTCTTTCAGTTTATTTATATGATGGATTACATTGATAGATTATTGTATGTTGAACCAGCCCTCTTCTCTGGGATGAATCCTACTTTATCTAAATGGATGATTTTTTTAAAAGTATTCTTGGATTCAAGCCAGTATTTTATTGAGAATTTTTGCATCAATGTTCATGAGTGGGATTGGTCTATAATTCTCTTTCCTGGTTGAGTCTTTGTGTGGTTTTGGTATCAGGGTAACTGTAGCTTCATAAAAAGAGTTTGGCAATGACTCTTCTGTTTCTATTATGTGGAACACATTAAGGAGTATAGGTATATTAGCCCTTCTTGCAAGTTCTGGTAGAATTTTGCACTAAAACCATCTGTTCCTGGGCTTTTTTTGGTTGGGAGGTTTTTGATGACAGCTTCTATTCCACATGATTTATACGTCTATTTATATTGTTTACCTGGTCTTGATTTAATTTTGGTATATGATATTTATCTAATAAAAGTCCATTTCTTTTACATTTTCCAATTTTGTGGCATACAGGCTTTTGTAGTAAGACCTAATAATTCTCTGAATTTCCTCAGTGTCTGTTGTTATGTCCTCCTTTTCATTTCTGATCTTGTTAATTTGAGTGTTCTCTCTCTATCTATTGATTAGTTTGGATAGGGGTTTGTCAATCTTGTTGATTTTCTAAAAGAACCAGCTCTTTGTTTCATTGTTTCTTTGGATTGTTTTTTTGTGTTTATATTTTGTTGATTTCAGCCCTCAGTTTGATTATTTCCAGTCTTCTACTCCTCCTGGGTGAGTCTGCTTCTTTTTTTTCTAGAGCTTTCAGGTGTGTTGTTAAGTCTCTAATTTGAGCTTTCTCCATTTTCTTTATGTGGGCACTTAGTGCTATGAGCTTTCCTCTTAGCACTGCTTTCATAGTATCTCATAGGTTTGGGTATGTTGTGTCTTCATTTTGGTTGAATTCAAGGAAGACTTTAATTTTTTTCATTCTTTCTTCCTTGACCCAGGGTTGAGGTTTCCCTTCTAGTACTTTCTGTAAGGCTGGGTTTCTGGATACATATTGTTTAAATATGTTTTTGTCATTGAATATCTTGTTTTCGCCATCAATGGTGAATGAAAGCTTTGCTGAGTATAGTATTCTGGGCTTGCATCCATGGTCTCTTAATGTTTGCAGCACATCTATTCAAGACCTTCTGGCTTTCATGGTTTTCATTGAGAAGTCAAGTGTAATTCTGATAGGTTTACCTTTATATGTTACTTGACCTTTTTCCTTTGGAGATCTTAATATTCTTTCTTTATTCTGTATATTTTGTGTTTTGACTATTTTATGGTGAGGGGATTTTTTTTTTTGATCCAGTCTATTTAGTGTTCTGTAAGCTTTTTGTACCTTCATAGGAATATCCTTCTTTAGGTTGGTAATGTTTTCTTCTATAATTTTGTTGAATATATTTTCTGGACCTTTGAGCTGGAATTTTCCTTCTTCTACCCCTATTATTCTTAGCTTTGGTCTTTTCATGGTGTCCCAGATTTCCTGGATATTTTGTTTTAAGAATTTGTTCATTTGCTGTTTTCTTTGATCAATGTGTCTATTTCCTCTATAGTATCTTCAGCGCCAGAGTCTTTCTTCCATCTCCTGGATTCTGTTGGTTATACTTTTCTCTATAGTTCCTGTTCATTTACCCAGATTTTCTATATCCAGCCATTCCTCGGTTTGTTTTTTATTTATTACCTCCACTTCAGTCTTCAAGTCTTGAACTGTTTACTTTACCTATTTGATTGCTTTTTCTTGGTTTTCTTTGATATCTTTGAGGAATTTATTAATTTCTTCTAACTTTTTGTCTTCTCGTCCATTTCTTTAAGGGAGTTTTTCACTTCCTGTTTAAGGGTCTCCATCATTTTCATAAGGTTACCTCTAAAGTTGATTTCTTCTACTTCTTCTGGGTTAGGATATTCAAGTCTTCCTGATGAGTGTTTGCTGGATTCTGGTGTTATCATGTTGCTTTTCAGGATGTTGGAGGAATTCTTGCATGGGAGCCTGCCCATCTCTTCATCTCTGGAACCCCCCTCCCCAGCATGGGAGCAGGTTTTCTTGCAGGATTCCAAGAACCTTGCAGACAAAAAGGCCGGCTCTCTGGATTCCCTCAGCATAGGAGGGAGCAGAGTCTCTTGCCAGGCTCAACGGACTTCTCCGAATCCTCCCAGGACTGGAGCAGGTTTTTTTGCTGGATTCCAAGGGCCTTGCAGACCTCATTGAAGGTATTTATTAACTGTTGGAGTTCTATGGTAGAGTTTTTGGGGTCACTTATATACACTATTACATCATCTGCAAATAAAGAACATTTGACATCTTCCTTTCTAATTTGAACCATATTGATCTCCTTATGTTCTCTTATTGTTATAGCTAAAACTGAAAAAACCATGTTGAAGAGATATGGAGAGAGTGGACAGCCTTGTCTTGTACCTGATTTTAGTGGAATCACTTTGAGTTTCTCTCCATTTAATTTGATGTTAGCTGTCAGCTTGCTATATATTGCTTTTATTATATTTAGATGTGATCATTGCATCCCTTATCACTTCAAGCCCTTTAACATGAAGGAGTGTTGAATTTTGTCAAATGCTTTTTCAGCATCTAATGAAATGATCATATGTTTTTTTTCTTTCAGTTTATTTATATGATGGATTACATTGATAGATTATTGTATGTTGAACCAGCCCTGCATCTCTGGGATGAAGCCTACTTGATCATGATGGATGGTTTTTTTGATGTGTTCTTGGATTTGGTTTGCCAGTATTTTATTAAGAATTTTTGCATTGATGTTCATGAGTGAGATTGGTCTGTAATTCTCTTTCTAGGTTGAGTCTTTGTGCGGTTTTGGTATAAAAAAAAAAGCCTGTTGCCTCATATAAAGAGTTTGGCAGTGACCCTTTTGTTTCTATTATGAGGAACACTTTGAGGAGTATAGGTATTAGATCTCCTTGGAAGTTCTGGTAGAATTCTTTACTAAAGCCATGTGGCCCAGATATTTTTTGGTTGGGAGGTTTTTGATGACAGCATCTATTTCCTCGAGGCTTATAGGTCTATTTAAATTGCTCACCTGGTCTTCATTTAAGTTTGGTAGATGGTATCTATATAAGAAATGTCCTTTTACATTTTCTAATTTTGTGGAGTACTGGTTTTTGTAGTTGGACCTAATGGTTCTTTGAATTTCCTCAGTGTCTGTTGTTATGTCTATCTTTTTATTTCTGATTTTGTTAATTTGGATGTTCTCTCCCTGTCTTGTGATTAGTTTGGATAAGGGTTTGTCAATCTTGTTGTTTTTCTCAAAGAACCCACTCTTTGTTTCACTGATTCATTGTATGGTTTTCCATATTTCTATTTTGTTGATTTCAGCCCTCAATTTGAATATTTCCTGTTTTCTACTCCTCTTTGGTGAATCTGCTTTTTTTCTAGAGCTTTCAGGTATGTTGTTAGCTCACTGATGTGAGCTTTCTCTGTTTTCTTTATGTGGGCACTTAGTGCTATGACCTTTCCTCTTATAATGTCGTATAGGTTTCGATATGTTGTGCCTTCATTTTCTTTAAATTCAAGGAAGACTTTAATTTATTTCTTATTTCTTCCTTGACCCAGGGGTGGTTCAGTAGTTGACTGTTCAGTGTCAATGAGTTTGTAGGCTTTATGGGTTTAGTATTGTTGTTAAATTCTAATATTACTCCATTGTGATCTGATATGACACAGTGGATTACTCCATTTTTTTGTAGCTGTGGATGTTTGATTTGTTTTCTGAGTATGTGATCAATTTTAGAGAAAGTTCCACAAGGTGCTGAGAAGAAGGTATTTTTTTTTTTTGTTTGGGTGGAATGTTCTATAGATGTCTGTTAAGTCCATTTGATTCATTACATCTGTTAGTTTTCTAATTTCTCTGTTAAGTTTCTATCTGGTTGACCTCTCCATTGGCGAGAGAGGAGTGTTGAAATCTACTATTATTGTGTGGGGTTTCATGTATGATTTAAGTTTTAGTTTCTTTTACATATGTGGGTTGTCTTGTATTAGGGGCATATATATTCAGGATTGAGACTTTATCTTGATGATTGTTCCTGTTATGAGTATGAAGTGTCCTTCGCCATCTCTTCTGATTGATTTTAGTTTGAAATCAATTTTGTTAGATATGAGGATAGCCACACCATCTTGTTTCTTAGGTCCATTTGATCGGAAAAACTTTTCCCAATCCTATACTCTGAGATAGTGTCTGTCTTTGAGGTTGAGGTGTGTCTTTTAAACATCAGAATATTGGATCATGTTTTTGTATCCATTCTCTTAGCCTGTGTCTTTTTATAGGTGAACTGACTTCATTGATATTAAGCAATATCAATGACCAGTGGTTGTTAACTCTGGTTATTTTTCAGTAGTAATGTTTTTGTGTTTCCAATCTTTGGGATATGCTGGTGGGGTGTTATCAGATATCTGTGTTATTGTGAGTGAAGTTAGTTTCCTTGGGTTGAGGTTTTCCTTCTAGAACTTTCTATAAGGCTGGGTTTCTTGATATGTATTGTTTACATATGTTTTTGTCATTGAGTATCTTGCTTTCTCGATCAATGGTGAATGAAAGCTTTACTGGGTATAGTAGTTGGCACTTGCATCCATGATCTCTTTGTGTCTATAACACATCTATCCAGTACCTTCTAACTTTCATGGTTTCCATTTAGAAGTCAGCAGTAATTCTGATAGGTTTACCTTTATATGTTACTTGACCATTTCCTCGGCAGCTCTTAATATTATTTCTTTGTTCTGTATGTTTTGTGTTTTGATTATTATAAGGCCAGGGGATGTTTTTGATCCAGTCTATTTAGTGTTCTGTAAACTTCTTGTACCTTCATAGGGATATTTTTCTTTAGGATGGGAAATTCTTCTTCTATAATTTTGTTGAATACATTTTCTGAGCCTTTGAGCTGGAGTTCTTCTCTTTCTTATACCCCTATTATTCCTAAGTTTAGTATTTTTATGGTGTCCCAGATTTCCTGAATGATTTTTTTAAGAATTTGTTGGATTTAGTGTTTTCTTTGACCAATTAGTTCATTTACTCTATAGTATCTTCAGAGATTGAGAACCTTTCTTGTATCTCTTGTATTTTTGGTTATACTTGTCTCTGTAGTTCCTGTTCGTTTACCCAGATTTTCCATATTCAGCCTTCCCCTTGTTTGTGTTTTCTTTATTACCTCTATTTCAGGCTCAATCTTGAATTGTTTCCTTCTCCTATTTTATTGTATTTTTTTCTTGGTTTTCTTGGGTTTCTTTGAGGAATTTGTTAATTTTTTTCCAGCTTTTTGTTTGTCTTCTCCTCTATTTCTTTAAGGGAGTTTTTCACTTCCTCTTTAAAGGTCTCCATTATTTTCATAAAGTTACATTTAAAGTCATTTTCTTCTACAGCTTCTGAGTTAGGATGATCAAGCCTTACTGTTGTGTGTCCCCTGGGTTCTGGTGTTACCATGCTGCTTTTTAGGATGTTGGAGAAATTGTTGCATTGGCAAATACCCATCTCTTCCTTCAAATGAAGCTGGTAGTGTCTTGGCTTCTTGGTCCAATCCTTGCTCTGGCTGTCTCTGAGGTCCACTCAGTATTGGATCAGGCTCTTATGTCCACTCAGTATTAGCATAGGCTCTTAGGTCCACCCAGTATTGGCACAGGCTGTGTACCAGGGTTCCATGGAGGTCACGGGGAAGGGAGAGTTGGGGGCAGGGTGGAAATAGGGCTGGCAGGAAAGCTCCCTGTTGGTGGCTAGAAATGCCTAGGGTGCTGGGGAGGGGCCCATTACTTTTCTCCCATGTGGAGGTCTTAGGGAGTGATGCATCTGTGGTCACAGGGCCACTGCTGACTCACCTCTTAGGTCCACCCTGTACTGGTGCAGACTGTGTAACAGGGTTCCATGGAGCTCACTGGCGATTCTTTGATTTATTAATTTGATTGGTATGGACTCATAATTATGCTAAAATGCACTCCTCACTCCTGCCAGAGAAGCAGATAGGGTAATTGTGCATCTTCCCCTCTCCTTCCACTCCTCCAAGTCTAATCCCCTCATCTTTTCCCAAAATCTCCAACAAAATAACTGCAGAAGCCTCCCCACTCCTCATCTCTTGTGAACTGCACAGATCTCCACTAATCTTCCTTCTCCTGTTCATTGCTTTGTCTTACCTTCAGTTCAGCAGTTAACCAAGGGCAGTTGTTTGAATATCTTCCCTTCTCCTCTTCTTGCCCAAATTAATCCACCAGTCTTATGACCAGATATGAAGTAGAACACATACTGTAGCATCCCTTCCACTTATGAACCCATATCCTGTGAAACTCATAGAGCTTCCCCTTTCAACTTACTTATCCACATTCATTTATTATTTCAAGTTTTCAACTCCAGAAGACACTCCCTGGAAATGCATAAAACACACTAATCAAGGAAAAGGACCAAGTAAGCTAACTACAGATCTTCACCTCTCTTGCTCTAATACCCCAGTCTCATTACCAACTCAGTAGCAACTTTCTATTGTTGCATTTTCTCATTTTCTGTCTCATTCCCAAGTAACTAACTTAACAGATTCTGGTAGAAAACTCTGCTTTCCCTTTCTAGGAAAACCTCTCCACTGTCACCAATCCATCCCTATTTCTAAGTGTCAGCTACCAATACCCAGAAAACATATTTTACCTGACACTCAGTGCCTGTACCTATGAATACCTGTGAAGATTTTCCTATAGGCAAAACACAACCACCACATACTCCTAAGAATCAGAGAGGAAACAGAAATTAAGGAGCAAACCAACAATCAACAAAAGAATAGTTATCAGCATGAAAGATTGCTTTCTTCCCAATCCTAGATCAATAACAGCCAGTACAATGTGTCATCACAAGAGACGAGCAACCCAGGCCATCAATATTCCAGCATACTTGAAGCACAAATATAAAAACCTTAAAATAGGTGTTATAGACATTGGAGAAGTCTTTAAAGAGGAAAAAAGTAAATCTCTTGAGAAAATTAATGAAAACACACATAAACAATCTAAGTAAATGGATACAGCCATTCAATATTTGATAGTGGGAAAAGATTGAAAAACAAAAACACAAACTGATGGAATTCTGAAAATGAAAAATTTAGGGACTTAAAAAGAATCTATAGAGGCAAGTCATTTATAATCGTCAAGCTTGTAGTCATATAAGTTAGGTTTTCTAGATATAAAATTCAGTTAGATAAGTATTCTTCAAATTTTTCAGAGACCTTCAGAATATGGCATTTAAATGTTTTAAAGACTTAGGACTTTTCATGACAATGAGACTCATATTATCCTGGCAGCACAAGCTACTTCAAGTGGAAGATGGGCATCAAAGTGGCTCCTTAGGGTAGTTGGTTAACCATTTGGCAAGAAACTGCTCTTGTCTGGACTGCTTCCCTGGACATGAAGCAGGAAATTTCAAAGACAATTTAACCTATATTAGCAGTTTGTCAGTCATTTTTTTCTGTGTCCTGCTTCATGGAAAAGTCTTCTGGATACTATGGGCTTGTAGGCTAAAGATGGATGCCCCAATGGTATGGTAGAACTTTGGATGACTGTCCAGGCAATGAGAAATCTCTGTCAATTCTAGAGTATTGAAAGTTGTTTACAAAGTACTTCCTGTTTACTTAGGTAACATTATATCTGTCTGGAGTCTTTGATAGAGTTGTAGAATAAATATCTACCTGTATTTCTTAATTTTACATTACATCTTTAAATGAGCTGCACAATCACAATAGCATAATCAAGATCAGAAAATTACAAATGACAAAATTGACCTAAAACTTGTATAAATAAACCAAGATCCATACCAATGTAAAGTATCCATCACTATGCTTTAAAGGTAAACATTTATAAACAATATTTGAGAATATGGGCATAGTTTCTCAACACTGCTTCCTGCTGTTTATTGGGTAAAGTATTTTCTTTTGGGGGGGTGTTCACAGCATCCTTTCAGGGTGTCTTGTTCCATCAAACCATATTGGTCTGAGAGCAATCCACAGTTTCTCATCTTCTGTGAAAACAAAAAAAGAACCTCTTTTCCAAAGCAACTTATCATTAAACTCAAAGGTTTGAATCAACATACCTTTATGTTGGTTTAACTTAGCAGTCCTACAATGAAATATCTCTCTCTACTTAGCTCCTTCACAGTCAAAAAATTCAAAGAAGATACAATAATGTACATAATCCAGATTCTCTGTTCATATTTTATTTTTACATGGCCAGTTTTTACTCTATTAGATTTTAATATTTATTTTATTAATTTATTCCTTTAATCTATGGCTGTCTGTACTCTGTCTCTTTAAAGATTTTACCCTTTTTGAAAACCATTTCCTTCTTTTCCAACTTTCTATACTCTTTTTCTCCTCTCTTCCAAGCCTGTGTATATTTATCTAACATCGTCACCCATTTAGAGGTCTTTTATGTCTGAGTCTGTCCTACTGTGTATCTGTAATTTTTTACTGTTATGGATCACTTCTTAAAATGCTAAGAACTTCTTAAAACTTAAGCTGTGCCATTATGAGGGTACATATGGTACTTTCTGCTTGCCCTGCCCAGTCGAGCATGATGGAACCTCTTGAGCCTCTGAGCCGCGCACAGCACCCCACTTCCAGGCACACAGCTGGTCCAAGGTGCCATCAATCAAGCCACAGCATGCTGCTCACAAGCCCCATCCAAATGCTTGGTTTCCCCAAAGAGTCAGAGTTCGTGCTAGCAGCACAGCCCATGGCCAGGAAGCTGCCATGGCTGCTACCACTGAATCAATAAGACCATTCTTAAAGGAGCCGCAGCATGCAGCCCAAGTAAAACCCATTTAGAAAAAAACATGTGGCTCTTCTGGTATTTTAGTGTCTAGAAATTCTTTTCAAGCTCTCTCAGGTTTTAAGTGGATTTTAGTTGACCATGTGGGTGCCAATTTGTTGGAGGAGGGGGCTGCTCTTTGGTTTCCTACCACCCGGCTAGCACAAACCCAAATTAATCACACGGAAATCTATATTAATTAAATCACTGCTTAGCCCATTAACTCTAGCTTCTTATTGGCTAACTATTATATTAATTTAACCCATTTCTATTAATCTATATACTGCTACATGGCTGTGGCTTACCAGCTATAGTTCCCAGCATCTGTCTCAGGTGGTGGATCCATGGCTTCTTCTAACTCAGCCTTCTTCCTCCCATGCTATAGGCCATGCCAGTTTCCTTTATTCATTAAGCACTAAAATCAACACATAGACAGAAGGACCTCCCACACCACCTGGCAAAACCTTCAATTACCTCATAAAGAGAAAACTATGGCATTCTATGATAAGACCAAATCTAAGCAATATCTACTAACCAGACCTACAGAAGGTGTCAGGAAGTAAAGCAAAAATGAAAGGAACTAATTACATCGAAGCAAACACAAGGAATAAATAATGTTAAGCAAGCAAAGTCAAAAAATGGAATCACACACCACCACCACCACTAACAACAACAACAAAATGAAGAATCCACAATTATTGGTCATTGAGATTTCTCAGCATCAATTGTCTCATTCACCAAGAAAAAAAAAAAAACCCAAACCAAAAACAAACAAACAAACAAAAAACCCACAGACTAACAGAAGGGATGTGAAAATAGGGACTATTCTTTACCTTCATCCAAAAAAATACACTTTTACATCATGGATAAACAGCACCTCCAGGTAAAGGGTTGGGAAAAGATTCCAAGCAAAAGGATCCAAAAACCAAGTGGCTATAGGCATTTTGTTATCTGACAAAATAGACTTCAAAGAAAAATTAATCAGAAAAATAGCAAATGACACTACATACTCATCAAAAGAAATGTCAACAAAGAAGAATTTGCATTTATTAATATTTGTGTACCAACACAAGGACATACAACTTTGTAAAAGCAATAGCTTAAATCATATACTTACCCTTATTTACTGATAATGGAAAACTTCAATACCCCACTTTTGTCAATAGATATTTCATTAAAGAAAAGAATGAACAGAGAAATATTGGAGCTAATTGATTTATAAATCACATGGACCTAAAATATATTTACAGAAAATATTCTTTAACACAAAATAATATACCTCATGAAACCTTCTCCAAAACTAAACACATACTTGGACACAAAGCAGAGTCAACAGATGTAAGAAAATTGAAATAACACCCTGAATCCTATCTGATAGACATGGATTAACACAGGACATCAATAACAAAAATAAACAGAAACCTTATAAACTCATGGAATCTGAATAATTCCCTATTGAATAAATAATAGTTTTATCAGAAATTAAGAAATTAAATATAATAATTCATTGAAAGTGCATACACAACATACCCATACTAATGTTTGTCTAAGAGGCAACTTCATAGCAATAATTGCCTATATTTTGTTGAGATATCATATTATCAAATTCACACCACACCTGAAAGTTCTAAACAACAAGAAGAAATGACACCCATAAGGAGTAGATGATGCAGAACAATCAAACTCAGTTCTGACACCAATAAAATAGAAACAAAAATACAAATAAGAAATATGGTGTCTCCCTGAAGAATCTGAACCCAGAACTGGGCACCGATGCAGACAAGGAGCAGTGGAAGGAGGTTCACAAGCAGGTGGTTGACAGCGCCTATGAGGTGATCAAAGTGAAAGGTTATACATCCTGGGCCATTGGCCTCTCTGTGGCCGATTTGGCAGAGAGCATAATGAAGAATCTGAGGCGGGTGCATCCCATTTCCACCATGATTAAGGGTCTCTATGGAATCAAGGATGATGTCTTCCTCAGTGTCCCCTGTGTCCTGGGACAAAATGGAATCTCAGATGTTGTGAAGGTGACTCTGACTTCTGAAGAGGAGGCCC